>LOEQ01000395.1:232037-242111 GCA_001685075.1 Bramus lutescens
GAGGCCAGTGAGGAAGAGGCGGGAGCTACATTGCTAGGTGGTGACCAGCTGCCAGGGGATGATGCCTCTCCTGACAGTCCCGACCTCACCTTCTCCAAGAAGTTCCTCAATGTCTTTGTCAACAGTACATCTCGATCCTCCAGTGAGTGGGAAAGTGGAGGAAGGTGGGGGGGNCAGCAGAAGAAGCCACCATCCTGGCCCCAGGCCCTATCTGGTCCCCCAAAGTGCCCAGGAGGCCTTAAGTTCTAGAGGTGGTCAAGGCTGGACACTTCTTTTTTTCCTGGGACAATGAACAGTAATCCTCCCCAAGGTACAGGGAAGCCAGCCCATAGCCTGGTGCACTTCCTTCCTTTCTTGACTTAGGATACCCAACTGTATGCTGCAGGGAGGGGATTTGGCTCCAGTCCAAGGCCAGCCTTTAAACACTTTCTTTCCTTTCTCCCTGGAGTCAGAGTCCCTAAGTCTCACCATCTCTGCCCCTCTTGTGTGTCTCTCAGGCACTGAGTCCTTTGGTCTCTTTTCCTGTCTGGTCAACGGGGAGGAGAGAGAGCAGACACACCGGGCTGTCTTCAGGTACATCAACTCCCTCGCCCATGGGGGTCCCCAGCCCCAGCCTACAGATTGCTTAGGACATTGCTGTCTGTGGCGTACCTGAGGCCTGCCTGGTCTCAGTCAATCTCTCCCTGACCTCAGGTTCATCCCTCGGCATCCAGATGAGCTGGAACTAGATGTGGATGACCCAGTGCTCGTGGAAGCTGAAGAGGATGACTTTTGGTTTCGTGGCTTCAACATGCGTACTGGCGAGCGTGGCGTCTTCCCTGCTTTCTATGCCCATGCAGTGCCCGGTCCTGCCAAGGACCTGCTGGGTAAGACCCCACCTACAAGAGGAAGCTGCCACCACAGACTTTTCTCCTTTCTCACCCCCTGACTTGGGTCCATGTAACTCCCCCCCCCCTTCTTTCCCCAGGGAGCAAGCGGAGCCCTTGCTGGGTGGAGCGCTTTGATGTGCAGTTCTTGGGCTCTGTGGAAGTACCGTGTCACCAGGGCAATGGCATCCTGTGTGCAGCCATGCAAAAGGTCAGTGTGGAGATGGTGGCAGGCACAGGCTGGAGACCCACCTGGATGTCACCCCAGTCCATCACAACACAGCTCCTGTGACTCAGTGGCCTCCAGCCTTGAAGGGGGATGTTACAGGACTGACTCTCAGGCCTGATTCAGAAGCCTACGCAGAAAGACCTAGGGCAGAGTCAAGCAGCTATGCCCTTTACCTCTGGGCCTATAGATTGGTAGCACACGCCTTTAATCCCAGCACTCAGGAGACAGAGGCAGGCGGATCTCTGTGAGTTCAAGGCTAGCCTGGTCTACAGAGTGAGTTCCAGGACTGGCTCCATAGCTACTGAGAAACCCTGTCTCAAAAAAACAAAAACCAAAACAGCAACAACAACAAACAAACAAACAAAAAACCAACCAACAAAACAAAAACCCAACTCTCATCACCTCCTCTTCCTTGGGAGTTCCTTATTCCCTCATTTATCCACTCAGTGGACAATTATCAGTACCTTCTGACCTGCCCCCCCTCGCTCCCCCTGCCAGGCAACCAAGGCTAATGGGCCCTGAGGAGCAGCACAGATCAGCTCTGTATCAGATAGCTCCTGCCAGGCTATGGGGATCAGGCATAAGGTGCCTGGAAGTGTGAGCAGAAAAAGTTCTTGGCACCTGAACCAAGCAAGAGAAGCAGCCTGGTTATAACAGAAGGGAGACAAGCTAGGTGCAGGGTGCGATTGCCTTGTTCTTAGAGCAAAGATGGCCAAGGTCATCCTTTTGTCTTCCAGAATTGTCTCTGGGGCCCTGAGGTGCCAAGAGTATTCAGATAATCTAAAATGAACAGAGGCATGATGAAGAGAGAGAGAGAAAGAGAAAGAGAGCCCGTGATGGGTTCCTCAAGACCCTCCCTTCTCCTCTAACTTCTCCCTCAGATTGCCACAGCCCGGAAACTAACCGTCCATCTGCGCCCTCCTGCCTCTTGCGACCTTGAGATTTCTCTGCGGGGGGTCAAGCTGAGTCTGAGTGGAGGAGGACCTGAGGTGGGAGTGTGATAGGCTGGGGACCAGAGGGAGACTTGGAGGTGGCGGTGGTGGGGCCCTTAAAGCTCAGGAAAAAGGTGGGGCAGGGACGGCAAGGAGGCTTGTAGTGGTGTAGTGGGCGTGGTCTCGGGCTCGTCTTAGCCAATGTGGGATGATTCTGCTCACCTCTGCTCTAGTTCCAGCGTTGCAGCCACTTCTTCCAGATGAAGAACATCTCATTCTGCGGCTGCCATCCCCGAAACAGCTGGTAAGGACCTCCCTGTTCTTCCTACATTCCTTCAAAGGCCGAGGGTCACCTGGTCTCCGATCCCCGCCCACCCTCAGGGCTCCACCTGCCCTGATATGGTGCCCAATCCATGCCAGTCAGTCTAGACTCTGATCCAGCTGCAGTTCTACAGGAGTGAATCAGAATCCATCCCGGTCCCACTGTAAGGAAGATTGGAATGGGTGGATGGTTAATTTGCATGTCTATGAATTGGTGTTGGCTGAGGAGTAAGTAACTGAGCATGCCATGTTTGTATAAGGTTAGGGATACGGGGTGTTAGGTATTCAGATCACAGACTGTCTCCCTTACCTCAGTGCTGCCACAGACTGACTGTATACCCTTTGGCAAGACACTATGCTCTCTATGCTTAGTCACTATGGTAGGTACACCTACCTCACAGGGCTAATGTGTGTGAATTAATATAAATGCTTTATTAGCATCTGCTAGATACGGGGCAGTGCATCTGACTGGTCACAGTTTGGGGGTGGGGTGGGTCCTGGAGTCTCAAGCTGCTCACCTGGATCACAGTTGCTCTGAGTACTAATGGCGTGTCCAAGGCTAGGTCAGTGCCCTGACACCTCCTTTGTCAATGTCTCCCCAGCTATTTCGGCTTCATCACCAAACATCCGCTGCTAAGCCGCTTCGCCTGCCATGTCTTTGTGTCCCAGGAGTCTATGAGACCAGTGGCGCAGAGCGTGGGGTGAGTGGGAAGATGGAGCCGGAGCCCAGGGAGGGAGGATACGGGGCACGAAAGGGCTCAGGTGCATGGGAGAGGCATGGGTTCAGGTTGCTAGAAAGGGTGCCGTGTGGACATGGTTGCTAGCGAAGACAGTAGTGCATGGCTGGGAAGAACTAGGAGGAGCTCTGGGCTGAGCACGATCCTCTCCCTCTTTGCAGCCGGGCCTTCCTGGAGTACTACCAGGAGCATCTGGCATTTGCCTGCCCCACAGAGGATATCTACCTGGAGTAGCACCCACCTCTCTCGGCTCCTGTCTACACAGCTCTGGGTATCTCAAGGCCACCGTGGCTTGAGCAAGGACTGGATTGGGGACATTTGGAACCTTACATTGTGGGAGTCTCCAGGCTGGGAACTCTTATCCTTTATCCCCAGGTCATGGCTTTCGGGAGCTGTTGGGGAGAGGAGCCTCAGCAGCCATACCTTTCTTCTGAAGCATCTTTTCTCTCGTATCCTCCTTTGTCCCGTTCCTCCAACTACCTTCCCTCTGTCTCCCAACCTCTTTCTGTGCCTGTAGACCTCGCTCTTTGCTCTCTCTTTTGGAGGTAGAACTTGAGAGAGGGGAGTAGGCTCAAGGTAACCGATGAAGTCAGGTCCCCCATGGTTCCCGTTTATAAATGAATTTTAATTTTTATAGTGAATCTCAAGGGATCATCCCGTCTTTGATCGCAGGAAGGGAGACCCTAGCCCCAACCACAAGGAGCTCAGGGGAAAGAGGGAGGGGTTTCTAAGAGAACTTTTGGGCAACGAGGTGGTTCTTGATGCTCACCCAAAGCCCCCAATGCTGCTAGGAGGAGGGCACCCTAAAGGGTGCTCCCAACAGGTCATCTGCTTTGCCGCTAACACCCCTGCAGTCCAGCGAGTGAGTATCTGCCCTGTGTACGCCACCTGCTGTGTACGTGGGCCCTGCCCACGGCCTCAATAAACTCTGCTTGGTGTGACCCTGGCTGTTTTTAAGGTGGTGCCCAGGTGGGGGTCTAAGTCTCAGGTCCTGCCTGTGGCAAATGGAAACGGAGGATCCAGGGTGAGGGGGTTATGGGAACTGGGAGACGTCTTCAGTACGTCCTGAAGTCCTGCTGAGGGTGGGTCAGTGCGTGCTGTGCTAGAGCCGTGTTGGAGGTGGCGTTCGGAGGTCCTCACAGATGCCTTCTCCAAACACGCTTCATTTCCTGCAGAGATGAGCCAAGGCCTTAAAGGAGGCACTGGCCACAGACCCTGTGTCTTTCCCATTGGGGTAAGAGGAGAGGCATGATCCAGATCATTGTGTGTGTGTTGTGTGTGTGTGCACCATGAACAACTTGAGGAACAATGCCTGTGGGTTTTAAAACTGGTATTTTAAAAGTCTTACTCACAAAGAAGAAAGTAGATGACTTTTTTTTTTTAAAACATGCCTGTAGCCTGTAGGTGATTATAGATCCTCACCGAGATTCTCTCCTGGGACTCCTAAGTGACTCCAACCCCAGAGGAGTGTCAGTATGACAGTTGGTAGCCCCTGAGGGTAGGTCTGTGCCCTCTGACCTCTAGTAGTACTGTAGCAAGATCCCGGGTGAAGGTTCTGAATGAAGGAGTGATCAAAGGGACGTCTTGACAGTTTGCTACATAAACATCAGCTCTCAGCTGGCTATGGTAGCACATACTTACAAACCAAGGATACTGGAGGCTGGGGCAGGACGTGATGCGATCCTGTCTCCACAAAGAGCAGTAACCATCAAAATCATCTTGACTAAATGTTACTTCAGTGTGTCAACAAACAAAAAACTTCGCAATCTGTGTGAAGATCAGGGATGAAGACTGTGGAGTTATCACCTTTTAGCTAGTATGCTGGGACATCCCACACGTTCAAGAAGATTTGTAAATCCCTTTCTGCTACTTAGCAATGCTATAAAGAGGCAGACAGCCGCTTAGGGGTGGCATGAAACCTGTACCCTTGTTCTGGGTGATGGAGGCATGGCCTCCAGACCACTTCACTTCCGGTTCTGTGTCCTTGGTGACCTGTATCCCTTCTGGGGCCTGGCCTCCCTCCCATGACCCTCCAACACATCTCTTTGGTTCTTCACATGGTTAATGTCTGTCTTTCCTTCTGCCCAGTGATTAGGACAGTTGTGGGACATGCTTGGCGGCCTTTCCTTGCTGTTTCCTCCTACCTCTCCAGCCGCCCCACAAGCCCTGCTCTGTCCTGGATTCTTCCTTACTGGCTTTAAGGCTGGCAAGCATAGGGAATAGCTTAGCAACCTGGGACTCCACTTGGTTTGGGCCTCATTTCTCTTCTAATAATGCACTTGGCAGCCTGGGATCCTTACCTGCATGCACTATGCACATACATCCCTCTTCAAACAATGTATCTAGTAACTTGTTAGCAACCTAGGACCCCCCACCTGCGTTGAGATGCACGTACACGCCGCTCTGAAAAGCGGAATAAGTTTCTCCTTCCTAACATTCAGTGTGCGACTAGGGAGGCTGATTTGGTGGTGTTCACTGGCTTGGGATACATGTGCTTTAAGGCAAACTGTTCTGTAGGTGAACGTTTAGGGAGAATTCCATATTTACCATTTTGTACCTATGCATAGTTGGGCATGCATGTGATTAAAACAAGATGCATTACAGGAAGAGACATGTGCACTGGATAAGGGGTTTATGTATTCCAAGCCTGCCCTTCAAAAGAGAGAACCACACAAACTAAGCCAATAGTATCTCCTCCTTCCTTTAGTCTCCATAGAAGAAGCCTGTAGGCAACAACCTACTCTTATGGCCCGCAGTCACGCTTGACAGCATATCTGACCTGTACTATCGCTTTGCTTTGAATAAAATTACCTGGCTTATAATGTGTGTGCTTATTTCAGTTTCTCCAATAAGATGCCAAGAGCCTGAAAATACCCAGGTTACTGGTAATAGCTTTCTATTGCCCATGGAACTGACCGTGAGGGTAGATCATGTACTGTGCTGTGCATCAACTCACAGCTCCAGCTGACCTCCCAATCACTCCCATACAGTCACCCCAATAGCTAGTCACTGTTACTTGGAAAGGACCCCATGGCTGCTTTTTGAACTAAAGTTTTTAATTTACAAGAGACTGCCTCACCTCCTATATCCATTTATGTTCTTTGCTTACATTTTTTCAAGTCACCTAAACTTCAGGGCTGAGGATAAATCAGATTCCACTGTCTATTGTCCCCACCTTCTCAACTTGGATCAAATTGCCTTGGGTTTCCTCCTGGATCTTTGTACAAAACCCAGCTTCCTTGGGGTTTCCTGTCACCCTGGCACCTGCATCCACCTGGGCAAATCACTGTCCTTAAATGCTGCAGCGATTCCTTTTAGACCTCAGTCTGGCCTACCTGCAACCCTCTCCAACTCCCCTCCCCTCCCCTGCTACTACCAGTGTTCTGTGTGCACCTGCTGCCCTTCCCTGCTTGTTGCCCAGTAACCATCCACCTGGGCATCAGGAGCCCTGGGCCTTGGTCACCTGCTTCCTTCCTTGGTGTTGCAATACCCTCGGTCCTCCAGACAGTGCAGCACCTGGTTTGATGCAAAAACCCCAGAGCTCCGTGAGGTACTTCTAACTCTGGTGCTCTAACTTGGAAACCTAGGTCAATGGAAACACCCAAATACAAAGTTTTCCACAGAGCACAAGATATGTTCATTTGTATCCTCATTTAAGGTACTGAACGTAGGCTAGAGAGCCCCACTGGTGGAACATGTGCCTCCCCGCTGAAGTCCTGGGTCCAACTCCTAGAAATACAAATGGAAACAATAAAAACAAAACAAAAGACATACAAATAATCTAACTACTGAGCAACAGGATTTACTGAATTTAGATATATTTACATAATTGGAATATTAAGAAGATATGAAAAAATATAAATATTTCATAATGAAAACATGTTATACTATTAAGAGATATGAAGAATCATAATACATCACATGTTAGAAATTATGAGTTGAAAACTGCTGAGAAGAAACTTTAAAAGTTGAAGCCAAGAGAAAGGCTGAGTAAACACATTGATTTCACTTATCAAAAATTTAGAGGTTGCTCAGCTGAGCAGTATGTTTCTACATGCTTTGTTTTGTTATTGTTGTCGTTTTTTTTTTTTCCAGACAGGGTATCTCTATGTACCTTTGGAGCCTGTCCTGGTACTAGCTCTGTAGACTAGGCTGGGCTTGAATTCACAGAGGTCNTCTAGAGTGCTGGGATTAAGGTGATTGCATCATCACCACCGACTCTACACATTTTGTAATGGTCACTTGAGTTGTCTTTTAGGAACTCAAACACATTAAAAGCATCTTTCCTCCATTTGGGCCTTGTAATCATCCCATGGGTGGTCTTCTGACATCAGAAGGCCAAACAAACAAACAAACAAACAAACAAAAAAACCCTCACTTACCAAGGTGCTATGAAATGCTCTGAAGTGTCGACACACATGAACATGCTGAGTGCTTCCCTGCGTTTTCCCACAAGGCCTCAGACCATCCTGTTTACCCTCTGGAGAGGTAAACCTCTTACTTGAGATTTCGGGCTCCAATCTTCTTACATGTGGACCATTTTGTATCTTAGTTAGGGTTACTACTGCTGTGGTAAAACACCATGACCAAAACCACTTCCATACCACAATCCATCATGAAAGAAAGTCAGGGCAAGAATGGAGGCAGAACCGTGGAAGAAGGCTACTTCCTGGCTTGCTCCACATGACTTGCTCAGCTGCTTATACAACCCAGTGCAACCTGCGCAGGGGTGTCACTGACCACCCCGATGGCCTGGAGCCACCCACATCAGTCATCAAGCAGGAAAATGCACACAGACTTGCCTATAGGCTAATCTGATGGAGGCAATCTCAATTGAAATTCTCACTTCCCAAATGACCCCAGCTTGTGCCAGCTGACAAAAAAACTTACCAGGACACCTTGTAAATAAACACTAATGACTCTCCTCTTCTGCAATGGAATATTACAAGGACCTGTCTCCTGAGAGTCTCATCCCATGCAGGTAACTGTAACTGCTTTGATTTTGAGAGGGGAATGGCCTTGTCTTGACTGGAAGATAGAGCCTCACCTCAGCTCACACTGGGATGGTCTCAGTTAAAAGCCTTATTCATTTAGGAGCAGTGCAAAAGGTCATACTGTCCAGATAAAGCTCCTTCCTCAGAAGGGCCCTACCTCTTCTTCTTCCTTTTCTTCCTTCTTCTTCCTCTTCCTCCTCCTCCTTCTTTTTTCTCAAGACAGGGTTACTCTGTGGGACAGTCCTGACTGTCCTGAACTCACTTTGTAGACTAGGCTGGCCTTGAACTCCACCTGCCTCTACCTCCCAAGTACTGGGATTAAAGGTGTGTGTCACCATTGTCTGGTTAGGGTCCTTTTTCTTTCTTTTCCTTTCTTGTTTTTTGTTTTGTTTTTGTTCTTTTTTTGTTTGTTTGTTTATTTTTTTGAGACAGGTTTTCCCTGTAGCTTTGGAGCCTGTCCTGGAACTAGCTCTTGCAGACCAGGATGGCCTTGAATATATAGAGATCTGCCTAGTTCTGCCTCCCAAGTGCTGGGATTAAAGGCGTGCGCAACCACCGTCTGGCCTCCAGTAGAAACTTCTAAAAGGGAATTTATTATTTACTGGGCAGATATTGGGGTCAAAAGAAAGAAGAGCAAAGGAGACTAAAAATGCAAAGTCCTCTTCCTTCATTGCTGATGGGTAGACATAGGGCTTCTTGGCTCCTAAAAGGAGTGTGTTCATGGTGAAATAAGGGTTTAAGATGAGTGCTGAAACCTCTCGGGTTAAATATTTTAGCTCCGCAGAGAATGATGCTTGGCTATGGTATCACTCCCTTCCCAGACTGAGGCTGCTGAGTGTGTTGTGTTTGTTCTGATGATGATATATTGTAACTGGGAAAAGTAACTAGTTAGAGGAGAACCAACCAACCGACTAGGCCACCCATTCCAAAACACAAATAAAAAAAGCCAGGCGGTGGTGGCACACGCCTTTAATCCTAGCCCTTGGAAGGCAGAGGCAGGTGGATCTCTATGAGGCCAGCCTGGTCTACAAGAGCTAGTTCCAGGACAGGCTCCAAAGCTACAGAGAAACCCTGTCTTGAAAAGAAAAAAAAAAAGGGCAATAGATGGAGTCAGGGTTGGGAGTTTTTGTAACTGAGAGCATCTAGATGATCTTGTGGGGTGGGCCACATGACGACCATTGCTGCTTGACAAGGTTCTAGCATTTCAGCATTGCAGACCACACTTCTCCAGCACAGTTTACTTTCATTTTTTAACGATTCTCAATACTAATCCCTTTTCCTTTGGGGAATTTTGTGTGGGCTTTTGTAAAAGGATAAAAATGTGTACAATGGTAGCCTCTAAACAAAATAATTCGCCGGAAAAAAAGTCCCCACAACCACGGAACCAGGAATCCCATTGTGCCCTCCTAATAACACCAAGTGCAGGCAAGTTAGAGATTTACTAGACACACTTGATCCCAAGGATGAACTGCCTACAGCTCAGATCCAGAGCCTGAGGCCATTAAGGGCTACTGTTCAGTTAATAAATACAGAGAAATCAGAATGGTGCAGTATAATGGGGGGAGAGTAAGGCTTCAGGGCCTTCCCTTTTGGGAGTGTATGAGGGGAACAGGCCAATAGAGGAAGACTAAGAAACTGTAGTATAGTGTCTGCTCCCCAGAAGTCCTTTTCCCAAGGCCAGGCATTTGGATCAGGGTCTCCATTCCCTTGAGGACTTGAGAAAACTTCCTGTTTGTAAAGCAGTCACTCCTATATCTAGGAAGAGGAACTTGTGGTCCTTCATAAAAACATAGGACTGGGGCCTACTGTCAAGATCAGTGTTATTTCCTCAACTCCTGATCTCAAGCCACACCCCAGCTCACGTGCCCCTTGTCTCTTGTTCAGTCCTAAGTGAAACTATACAGTATAAAAGGTATAATCTTTTCTCAATTAAAGGTTGCAGGCAGCCAACCTGATTCACCCTCAGATCGTGTCTGTCTTCCTCTCCTCAGAGCC
>LOEQ01000395.1:282024-294489 GCA_001685075.1 Bramus lutescens
AAAAGAAAGAAAAGAAAGATGGGGGGGGGCTGAAGCCATCCCTCCAGCTGGGCTCTACTTTTTGATTTATGAATATTGCTATAACAAACATGTTTGTACATGCATTTATATGAATAATAGTTTACACTTCTTTTGGGCTTATCCTGAGGAGTGGAATTGCTAGGTGATATGATAGTTCTTAGATTTTTGAAGAGTTTCGAAACTGTTTCCACTAAACTTCTTTCATCTATGCGTGGGTTTTTAGCTTCTTTACCTTCTTCCCAATGCTTGCCTGCTTTTTTTTTTTAAATTGTAGTTACCCTGTTCCCTGTTGGATATGGTGTGATATTTCATTGTGGTTTGTGGTTTCCTAATGCCCAATGCTATTAAGCATATTCTCATGAGTTTGTTTTTCATCTGTGTGTCTTTGGAGAAAAATGAAGGCCTTTACTCACTTAAGATCTTTTTCTTATTGTTGAACTATAAGAATTCTTTATTTACTTTGAATGTATTAAAGAATATAGGACCAGCAAGATGGCTTAGTGGGTAAATGTGCTTGCTGCTAAGCCTGGAAAATGCACATGGTAGAAGGAGAGAGCTGACTTCTTCAGGACCTTGATGTGTTTCACAGGGCCATGGCATTATGTTCATATATGTACATACACAAATAAATAGATGCAACAAACTGAAAATACATTGTATATGGTTTTGGTTTTGTTTGAGGTAAGGTTCATTGTGGCTCAGGTTGGTGTTGAACTCTATACGTATCTCAAACTCTTGACAGGTCTCCTGCCTTAGCCTCTGAGTATCCGGATTACAGGAAAGAAACTACTATGTTCTGCTTTGTTTCCTGCCCAGACTGGTTTTGAATTCTGGGCTCAGGTGATCTTTCTGCCTCAGCCTCTTCAGTAGCAGGGTCTATAGGCACTTGTTATCATACTCCGTTTTGTTTTTTTTTAATTAAAATTAAAACAAATTCTCGTTGGGTGGTGGTGGTGCACGCCTTTAATCCCAGCACTCGGGAGGCAGAGGCTGGCAGACCTCTGTGAGTTTGAGGCCAGTCTGGTCTACAAGAGCTAGTTCCAGGACAAGCTCCAAAGCTACAGAGAACCCTGTCTCGAAAAACCAAAAAAAAAATTTTTTTTCTCGTGCTTCTGATGTTGTACCTAAGAATCCATTGTCAAACATAAGGTTGCACTGTTTTTCACTGATTGAAGAAATCCTTAAGCATGCTTACATTTTATGGAGCTTTTAGTATCCTGCAACTCCTAAAGGGAGGCTGTACTCTGCTGGAAAGAACAGAAGGCCAAATATTTGTAGAGACAAGACAGGAAAACCTTTGTTCAGAAGTTAGCTGGTTGCTCTGATCACTGTAGTTTCTGGCCTCAGATGATGGGCTCTATTTTGTTCGGCATTAGAGTGCCAGAGCCAGTCCCATTAACGGCATCCCAGTGAGATGACAGGTCTCACTGTTGTAGCCCTGGCAGGCCAGGAACTCATCATGTAGATCAGGCTGACCTCAAGCTCATGGAGAGTTTCCAAGGGCTGGGATTAAAGACATGTACCACCATGCCTGGCAATTTTTTAAAAAAAAAACCAAAAGTAGTTATTCACTTTGACCAGAACTTGGGCATAAGTATCATCATAATGTGTCATGGCTGGATGGATGTCTTTGACTCAAATCATACTGTTAGATGTTGAAAAATTTTGTTGTTGTTGATCTCATTTATGTTATTGGTGTACTGTAAGATGGCTGTGAAGACACATTTGAGACCCTAGAAGAAAATGTAGCACACTGGATAATTATGATAACTATTAGGCAGATGCCCAAGCCTACAGTATGTCCTTAGCTGAGGATTCTACCAACCAAAGTATGTATACTTGTTTTTTTGAGATAGGGTCTCTCTGCATCCTGGAACTCACTATATAGACTAGGCTGGCCTCCAACTCAGAGATCTACCAGCCTCTGGGATTAAAGGTGTATGCCATCATGCCTTGCTCAAAATAATATTTCTATTGAACAAAAGCATAGCAAAGGTGAATCATTAAAACAAATAGAATCAGTCAGAGTCCAGAAAGAAGTTAGCCAAGATTTCTGGAGTTGAGCTCGAAGCATGTTTCTTGGCTTGCATCTCAAATGCCCGTATTTCTGGCACTGGGGAGAAGGCTGACCTCCCTTGGTGGCCAGCACTTGGGCAGGGTTATCCTCTGGAATTGCATCAAGGTGTCTCTCTCCAGCTTTGGAGTTTCAGGAACAAACAGCTCTCGTTCTTAGTGATTCTAAGTTGGAGAAGTGGGAAAACATTCAAATGGAGGAATATAGAAGATCAATATCCAGTTCAGTTTATAGGCAATAAATAATACTAATAACAATTTCAAACCAGTGGGCAGGCACCCAGTCTCAGAACAGTGTTCTGCAGTTTTCTCTGAAGCAGAACTCTCTGTAGCTATGTCAGTCTTTGAACCCTAGCCTACTTAGACACATTTAGTAGGAGAGGCTTGGAATGTAGCTAAAATTGGTAGGGTGCCTGCCCAGCTGTGCAAAGCACTGGGTTGTATCACTAATCCCAGCACTCCGGAAGTGGAGACAGGATCAGAGGTTCAAAGTCATCCTCAGCGCAAGTGAGTTTGAGGCCAGCCTGGGCTACATCAGACTGTCTCCCAGCAACAACTATAACACAACAACACATTTAGTAAGGAGAGTAGTTAACTACACAGGCTCTTTAGTTTGTTTTGCTGAAACTTTTGGCAAGGAACCTCAGTTTCGACTTTTTTTTCTTTGAGACAGGGTTTCTCTGTGTAGCTTTGGAGTCTATCCTGGAACTTGCTCTGTAGACCAGGCTGGGCTCGAACTCCCAGAGATCTGCCTGCCTCTGCCTCCTGAGTGCTGGGATTAAAGGTGTGCATCACCACCGCCTGGCAAATATTTCAGTTTTAATTTTCAAAAAATCACCAATAGGCCACAGACAGTGCAAAAGGAAAGCATATTCCTTAAATCTAGAACATTAAAATGAAAAATTCAAATAAATATAAAATTATTCACCTCATTTTTTTTAGTTTAAAAAAAACTTTATTAAAAAAGTTGTCAAAAAAAATCATCCAGTGAAATTAACCAGACTCAGATACCTCATCAGTGTTTTCCTTTTTTGTCATGATTTCTTTTTCTGTTTGTTTATTATTTTGAGACAGGGTCTAATTCTACATCCCAGAAGACCTGGAACTCACTGTGTAGTCCAGGCTCATCTTGCACTTATGGTGATCCTCTTGCCTCAGCTCCAAAGTGCTAGAATTTCAGGTGTGAACACCCAGGCCCATGTTCCTAATTCTTGTTTTGCTAGGACTTGGTTAGTGGTTGGAACAAACCACCAGTTACTTTTTCTTCCTCCTCTTCTTCTTTAGTCTGTTTTTCTCTCCTCTTTTCTTTCTCTTCTCTCTCCTTCCCTCCCTTCTCTCTCATTTGCCTTTTCTTGTTCTTTCTTTCCTCTTCCTGCCCCTACCTCTTCTCAGTGTTATTGCCCAGGCTGGCCCTGAACTCCTGGGTTCAAGCAGTTCTCCCTCTGAACTACCAGGACTTCAGGCTCAGGCCACCATTGCTGGTTTCATTTCTTCATTACAGTTCTGAAAATCCTTCTCCAAGCTAATGGTATGATCTTGAAGTTACTGGGAACCTAGATTCCATAGTACTTGTCTGAGTCCAACAGTGTTTTTGAAGGATAAATAATTTTGGGCTGCAGCTAATTGCACATACTTTTAGAGAAGAATGACAATAATAACTGTATACTTGGCAAGACTCCAAACAGCTATGGCTGAAAGCTGATGACGAAGTCAGCAAGGATTGGGTTTCTTTTTGTGGCTTACAAGATTTTAATGCAGCCAGACTTACACGACTGATAGGATTATACCAAAACAAGTCCAATTTCCAGGAATTTTACACACTTTTATAATATTTGTACTTTGAAATTATGCTTTAAAATTTGGTTCCTGGGTGGTGTATGCCTATAGTCCTAGTACACTGGAGGCTGAAGTGGGATAATGACAAGTTTGGGGCCAGCTTGGGCTATATCCCCCCCCTCGACCCCAAAAGGTTTAGTATTACAATGCTTTTCATACAATTTAACACATCAAACAAGATTAATTAATTCAGTATCTCTTTAACATTGCAGGGGCCTTTCTGGATTGTTAAAGTTAGTTTAGGATTAAAAACAAATCAAGGAGCCAGGCATAGTGCCAAAGGCCTTTAATTCCAGCACTTGAGAGGCAGAGGCAGGCAGATCTCATTGAGTTCCTGTCTATCTAGGGCTACACAGTGAGACCTTCTCTCAACAAACAAACAAGCCCAAACGAAACCAAAACCCAAAATTCCCTAGTGCACTCTGAAATCAGTAACATATTTTTCTTTTGTCCTTAGGTCTGGTTGACTAGTAGTATGGGTAAGAAAACCTTAGGAATGACTTTCAATAGGTTTCTAGTTTTTCTAATTCACATGTAACCTGTATGTGCACTCCATGGGGCTTGTAGCCATGGAGGGGGTGATCTTTAGGGTGACACCAGGTCCTATCAATGTGTTTAGATTATACATGAGCTCAGGTTGGAACCTATGAGAGAAAGGCAAAGTGTTATTTTGTTTGCTTTTCAAGACAGGGTTTCTCTGTGTAACAGCTCTGGCCAGGACAGTTTTTATTTCAACTTCAGAAGTCAGTGTGACTTGAGGAGCCACCGTTGAGTCAAAATACTCTCAAACAAACCCAGAGAATTTCACACAGAATGTGGTGCACAAGAGGGTTGGTTCTAAGTGGTGGCCAACAGGGCTCAGCAGCTGACCGCTCCTGTTTGTATGTGGCTCCGGTAAGGTCTTTGTTTCTTCTTCTATTAGATCTGATAACTCATGAATAGAGGGGCAAGAAACATTGCCAGGAGAAGGGAGAAACTTTAAGGTATTTGTAGAAGCAAGACAAGAAATACGGTTTTGATCGGAAAGAAGTTAGTTGGTGCTTCCTAACTGCTACAATGTCTGTTTCGGTTCACAGTTTACATTAGATGTTGATTTGCTCAGGTGGAATTCAAAGTGTGAGAGTCACCACACTGAATGGCATCCAAATGGCATCCTCCTGCCCACCAGCCACTGAGTTTTCCTCTGACTTTTACCAGCTTTTCTGTATTTGCTTTAGTGGCTTTCTTGGTGCATTATTGGGATTTTCCTTTCCTTTCCTTTCCTTTCCTTTCCTTTCCTTTCCTTTCCTTTCCTTTCCTTTCCTTTCCTTTCCTTTCCTTTCCTTTCTCTTCTTTCTTTCTTTTTTCTCTTTTTTTTGGTTTTTTGAGACAGGGTTTCTCTAGCTTTGGAGCCTGTTCTGGAACTAGCTCTTGTAGACCAGGCTGGCCTCGAACTCACAGAGATTCACCTGCCTCTACCTCCCGAGTGCTGGGATTAAAGGTGTGCGCTGCCGCTGCCTGGTGGAATTTTCTGTATATAGGATCATCTTGTCTGCAAATGGATTTACTTCTTCCTTCTAATTTGGATACATTTCATTTGTTTTTCCTCTCCCTTCTTTCTCTCTCTCTCTTTTTAAAAGCAGCCAGGTCTCTTAGCTTTGGAGCCATCTCTCCAGCCCCTTTCCTTCCTTTTTGGATGTAGTCTCACTACGTAGCCTTGGCTGGCCTCGAACTCCTGAGGGCTGTGATTAAAGGTGTGTGCCTCCATGCCCAGCCTCCTTTGCTTTTGTTCCCTTAGTGCTCTGGCTTGAACTTCTCTGCCATATTGAACAGCAGTCATGAAAGCAAGCATCTTGGCCTGGTTCCTCGTGTTCGAGGAAAGCTTTTTAGTCTTTCACCACTGAGTGTGATGTTAGCTGTGGGTTATAAACACCCCTTAACATATCAAGGAAGTTTCTTTCTGTTCATTGTTTTCTGATATTTTATCGTTAAAGGATGTTGGATTTTTAGTGATGATTTTTCTGAATCAACTCAAATAGTGATGGTGGTTTTCTGTTTTGTTCTATTGATGTATCACACTGTTTCCTGAAGTGTTTATCCTTGGAATGTTTTATCCAGCTTGGGGATCTAGAATACAAGTCAGTTAGGAATTGTTTTCTACTTCCGGTTTCTTTGAGCAAATTTGAGAGAATTGTTTCTGGTCATGCCATCTGTTACCACCTTTCTGTTGTTGGTAGGAAGGTTGTGATTTCTCAGTCAGTTTCCTTGTTTTGAGTCTGTTGAGGTTTTCTATTTCTTGAGTCAGTTTTTGTAATTTGTGGATTTAAAAAATAATTGTCTAATTAGCTTATCTAGTTTGGTGGCATATGATCGTTCATAGTATCATTTTGTATTTTATTTCTTCTGAAAGATTGGTGACAATACCCTAAGTCATTTCTGATTTTATTGTATTTTTTTAATATATTGTTTTTTTTTAAAGTCAGTTGTAGCTGGGCGATGGTGGTGCACACTTTTAATCTCAGCATTCAGGAGGCAGAGGCAGGCGGATCTCTGTGGGTTCAAGGCCAGCCTGGTCTACAAGAGCTAGTTTCAGGACAGGTCTAAAACTACAGAGAAACCCTGTCTTGAAAAACCAAATAAATAAATAAATAAGTCAGTTGTAGCACAATTAATAACCCAGAGACAGATATTGGGGTTCAATCTGAAAATCAGAAAAGCAAAACAGACAGCCACTGGCTCTTATTCTACTGAAATGGTGATCCTGCCTCCAGGAATCCTCAGAATGAGACTGTGTGAGAGCTGTCTCCTCACTTCTTATATTCCTCTCTAGGGTTGGGATTAAAGGTGTGCACCACTACTGCCTGGTTTCTGTGGCACACTAGTTTGGCTACTGGGATTAAAGGTGTGTGCCCACTGCTTGGTCTGTAAGGCTGACCGTTGCAGCTGTTTTACTCTCTGATCTTCAGGCAAGCTTTATTTATTAAAATACAAATGAAATATTACTACAGTCAGTCTAGCTAAAAGTGTGTTGATTCCTTGCATTATTTGTGTGTATGAAGATTTTGCCAGCATGTATGTCTGTGCACCATGTGAGTGCCCTCGTGCCAGCAAAGGTCAGAAGAGGACTTTGTGGAGTCCCTGGAACTGGAGTTATGGATGGTTGTAAGCTATCATGTGGGTGCTGGGAATTGAACCCACGTCCTCTGCAAGAGCAACAGCTGCTCTTAATGGCTAAGCTATGGCTAAGCTATCTCCCCCAACAGACCTTTTTTAAAATTTTTTTTTGAGACAAGGTCTATGTTATCCTGACTGTCCCAGGGCTCACTATGAAGACCAGACAGACCCCTAACTCACAGAGACACAACAGCCTTTGCCTCCAGTGCTAGATTAGAAGTGTGTGCCACCACGCCTAGTATGCTGACTTTGTTGTTGTTGAGACAAAGTCTTGTTATGAACCCCTGGCTGGTCTTGAACTTGCACTGACTTTCCTGCCTTTGTCTCTCTAATGCTGGGATTATAGACATATGCTACCATGCATAGATCTTCCAACTCTTTTTTTTTTCAATACTGGGATGGAACCTGACACTTGGGTATGCTAGACAAACACCTCCTTTTTACATGGAGGTGTTAGCTATCTAGAAGTACTGCAGTTGAATGAGCAGTCCTAGATGGTTAGTCAGGTCTAAGTGGCTTGTCTCCTATGTCCTCATTTACTTTTTAGATCTTCTATTCATTATTGGAAATGAGTATTGAAGTTTTTGGATATAAATTGTAGAACTGCCTATTTCTCTTTTTTGGCTTGATATTTTGGTATTCAAGACAGGATTTCTCTGTGAAGTCCTGGCTGTCCTGGAACTCACTCTGTAGATGAGGCTGCCTTCGAACTCACTGAGATCCGCCTGCCTCTGCCTTCCAAGTGCTAGGGATTAAAGGCGTGCATCACCACTGCCCCGCTTCTATTTCTGTTTTTCAGTCAGTGTTATTTGTTTCATATATTTTGTTTTTGTGTTCTTTGATGTATATATAATAGTTGTTAATATTCTTGATGAACTGACCTTTTTACTGATGTATAATGTATCTTTCTGACTCTTGTTATACACACATACACACACACATACATGCACACACAGACTTGTGTGTGTGTGCATGTCTGTGTGCAGGTGTATGTGTTTGTATGACTGTATAGGCCTGAGGTCAACCTCCAGTGGTGTTCCTTGGCAACCAACCTAAATCTTGTTTGTTGAGACATGGTTTCTCACTGGAGACTGGATTGCTAATTAGATTCGGCTGGCTGGCCAGAGAGTCCCAGGAATATCCTGTCTCTGCCTCCTCAGTTCTGGGATAAGTGTATTCAACAACACTGACTTTATGTGGGTATAGGGAATCGAACTCAGGTCCTCATGCTTGTATGTCAAGCATTCTACTATATGAGCTATCTTTCCAGGTTTATATTTTTTTCATTTAAAGTTTACTGTCTGATTTTGGTTTCTCAGCTCTTTTGGTTACTATTTACATAAGTTAGTTTTTAAAAAATTTATTCTAATTTTATCCACGCATAATGTCATATATCTTTAATTCCAGCACTTGGGAATCAAAGCCAGGCAGTTCTCTGTGGGTTGGAGGCCAGCCTGGTCTACATAGTGAGACCCTGCCTTGAAATAAAACATAACAAACAAATGAAAATATTCTAACTTTCAATATATATATATATATGTATGTCTTTGGATTTAAAGTGATTCTCTTATACATAATGTACAGTCAACATCTCATCTGTCTTAAGTAAAGTTTTACTGGAACATAGACAAGCCCATTTGTTGACATACTGTTTGTAGCAGTTTTCATGGTACCACGATAGAGTTTCATGGCAGTGGAGACTCCGCTTTGTGGAGCCTGAAATAGTTACTGCTGGATTCTTTTTAGGATGTTTGCTGACTCTGGTCTAGAACGCCTTTTTTAGTTTCCTTGGCGATAGTCAATAGTACACAGTCTCACATAGCAGTAGCCTGGTGAGATCTGTCATATGTAGCCTGATTTATCCCGAACCTTGTAAAGCAGGAAGTTCTAACAATGTATCTGGGCATTCCAAAGCCTTAGCAGGCTGAGAAGAGGAGCAAGTTTAAAACCTTCAAGTTAGGGTTGGAGGCAGCATGACTGGGTGTGGTCACCTAGTGGTGACTTCATTAATGTGGCTGACTGTTCTGATTTCTTGGGATCGGGGCACTTCTGGAACACATTTTAGACTTCATTTGTCTCTCTCTGTGTAGATTTATCTATATACAGGTAGGTGTGTGTGTATATGTGTGTTGAAGCCAGGAGCCAACCTTGGATATTTTTCTTCAGGAGCTACTCACCTTGATTTTGGAGACAGGCTCTCTCCCCAGGCTTGGGGCTCACTGATTATGAAGGCAGGCTGGCCAGGGGGTCCCAGGCATCTACTGCCTGTCTTCATGTCCCTGGTGCTGGGATTACAAGTGCATGCCAACATACCTGGCTTTTTCTGTGGGTGCTGAGGATTGAACTCAGGTCCTCAGCTTTGCACAGAAAGCACTTTAATTATCTGAGCTATCTTCTAGCTCAGATCAGTTGCCCTACAGAAAGAGCTATAGGCAACTGGGGCATACTGGGAGTGGGAGAAACAGTGTTGCCCAGAGAAGAGCAAACTAATTGGTTATCTAGTACCAAATGGTCAGCCCTGAAATCATCCTTATAAGTAACATTATATGTACTGAGCAGCTTATATTTAGGAATATATATGAATGTATTAACAATGAAAAAAGAGGCCATGAATTTGAAAGAGAGTAAGGAAGGGTATATGGGATGGTTTGGAGGGAGGAAAAGGAAAGGGGAAATGTAGTAAAGTCGTCACAAAGTCGTCATCCCCCTCCCCCCGCAAATCATTTCGTCTTCAGAGTCTTAACCTGTGTCCCTCTGCTCTAGTACCATTCAGGGAAACCCCCAGCTATGCAAAGCGACGACGTCTGGCTGGCCCAAGCGGCTTGGCATCCCCTCGACCCTTACAGCGCTCAGCCAGTGATATCAATCTGAAAGGTGATACTCAGCCCGCAGCTTCTCCTGGGCCCACTCTCCGAAGCCTCCCTCATCAACTGCTGCTTCAGCGGCTTCAGGAGGAGAAAGATCGGGACAGGGATGGTGAGCCGGAAAAGGACATCGGTGGCCCTGCAGCAGGCAGGGGNCAATAAGATCAGGTAGGAGGGTACGGGAGGTCCTGGAGGGGTCAGGGTGGGCCGAGAGCTATGACCAACCAGAGCTGAAAGGCAGGGAAGGGTGGATCGTGGTACCTGCGCTGGTGGTGATGGGCTGGGGCTCACGGCCGGAGTTCCTGGGTGGCTTTACTCAGGCTGATCTCCAGTAGAAACTGGGACTTGCTCTGGGGATAGTGGGCAGTGGAGGGAGTTGTGGGTGGAGAAGGTATGGTCCAACTTGTGGTTAGAAAGCTCTGGGTGGAGAGGATATGGTCCAGCTTGTGGTTAGAAAGCTCTGGGTGGAGAGGATATGGTTCAGCTTGTGGTTAGAAAGCTCTGGGTGGAGAGGCTATGGTCCAGCTTGTGGTTAGAAAGCTCATTTGCAGCATGGAAACTGGTGGTACTGGTAGGCAGTGGGTTGGACATGCCTTTCTATGTAGGCTCAAAGCCTGCAAGTGAGAGTTAGCACCCCCCCATCTCTGCAACCCAGGCCCAGCCCTATAAACATACCTACTTTTAACCTCCCTCCTGAGTCCTGGAACTGCGAGAAAACGGGATATTTGCAGCACTGATTTCCCCGTAACTTAAGAGCCTGGAGCTCTTAGCCTTTGTAGATTTAAGAGTAACCACCTTGCTGGCTCCTCACCAGTCCAGTGCAAGGTGTTTCCTTTGAGAAGTTCTCTGGGGGTGCCTGTGAGGGTTTTCGACTTCTTGGACCCTGGTACACTGTCTGTGTTAACCACTGGTTGTAGTCTTAAATTTGCCTGGCGTCAGGAGCTATCCTTCTGGCCTCCTGCCGTTTCTCCAGAGCCAGGTCTAGAGAAGGTGTTTGGAAGCCTGTTGGATGCAAGTGTTACATAAGCAGCATGTTGTTTTCACAGTGTCGGCCAGCTCTTATAGCCCTATGGGTTGGTGTACCACTGGGCTGAGCAGCAGAGCCTGTCACTCAGCTAATCTCAATAGCTTAGGCTGTCTGTGTTCACATCACTGTACAGGCTGGGGTCCTGAGGTCCAGGTTGGGCCGGAGGCTTGTTTAAAGTCAGGGAGTAGGGATCAGCTGACCTGGGTACAGGTGTTTGGTAGAAGGTATTTGATGCAGATTAAATGAAACTTTCCCTTCTGCATTGTTCCCCTGCGTATGCAGCCTGCTTTCTGGCCCCCCCCAAGGTTCTCCCCTGAAGCTTTTGCATTGCCCCTTGGGTTTTCTAAGAATCAAATGGGTTGGTGGCTGAAAGAGTGCATTCTAGGATGTCGCAGTTTGCCAGGAGGGCTGCTTTCGAGTGGAACTGTGTGGCTGCCACTGGTCCCCTTCATTTGTGCTTGCTGACACTTGCAGCAGGCACGGAACAAACGCCTCTATTCTAGGGTCTCTAGCTCACCTGCTCTTTGGGAGGGCGGAATTCCTTCTTCTCCACATCTATTAGGTGACTCGAGTGCCTGATCTGTGTGTGTGCGCGCACGTGCATGCCTACAGGCACCTATGCTTGTGCAGCTTGCCNCGCCTGCCACAACAGTGGTCCTGACTGGTTCTGAGGAAGTAGAAAGCTGGGCTTGGGGCTGAGAAGCACTTAGAAGAGTTGTGATACAGGTTAAGAAGGCTTACCTGGTGTGACAGTGGTCTGTCAGTCAGGATGTGGAGAGCAAGTTGGGCGCACTGAGGAGGAAGAGACCCCCTCAGGCACAGGTTGCCTGTTTTGCAAACAAAGCCCAAAACGATGGCATTCATGGACCCTGGTGGGGCTGCAGTGGCTCATTGTTGCTCGCTGTTGGCTGAGCCTGGCATGGAGCCCAGAAATATGGTCTGTAGGTTTTGGCTCCAGCACCATAGTGGAGCCCATAAGGACAAATTTGAAGCGGATTCAGTAACTTAATCTCTGGTCAAAAGGGCAGGGTCACAGTTGTCTAGGTGGTGTTAACAGTGTAGCGTATTTCTCAAGTCTCAGAGAGCTGGTCATTAGCAGAGCAGGTGAATTTGTCCTGTCTGGGAACTAGGGAGCCCAAGCAGGCTTTTGGGCAAACAGGAAAATCAAGACCCTGATCAGAGTCTATACCCAAACCCAGAGAAGTGGTATGGGAAAGGTAGTTAACATAGAATGAGCATGGGCATTAGACAGGTGTCTAAGGCGAGAGGAGACAGGCCCAGAGGCAGGAGAATTGGGGCGCCCAGTGCATGCTGGTGGTCAGGTTGTGAGGAGGCCGGACCGCTGCGCCCCGCCTGTCCTTCCTTCCCTGATGCCCGAAGCCTCAGTGCCAGCCCTTCTCCAGCTCCTACCTGGCACTTCTGCCCGGCGTCCCCCGTGCGCCCACCTTCTGGCTCTCGTTGTTTCTCTCCAACCACCCGCGCGGGGGTCGG
>LOEQ01000395.1:295011-308420 GCA_001685075.1 Bramus lutescens
TTCATGCCATTTTGGGGTCTCTGTGGTTGGGGTGTCCCTGGGTCATGACAGCAAGCTGCTGTGCCGGGGTCTCTGCCTCTGGCCCTGGTCTTATGGGCTCCTGGCATGAAGCTCTAGCTCTGTCATGGTAGAGGCTTGGCTCTTGTGGGGCGGTTCTTGTTATGATGGGGGCCAACGCCAACTGGGTCCTTGTGTTGGAAGGACCCTAACCCATTACAGAGCTCCCACGCCTTGTGGGGTTCCTGTGTCACTCTGGGGGCTTCTTCATTGGAAATCCTTGGGATACAGGTGATGGGGGCTTGCCATCTTCCGGGGATCTGTAACAGTTGTGGTTGTCCGTGTACAGTGTGCATTTCTTCCATGGATGATGCCTCTTTTGGGGAGACAAGCCCCTCTCATCATGGGGCCCCCTGTCGTTATTGGGGTCCTACCTTGGGCACTCTGGCTCTGAGGTGGAAATAGTTGTGAAGATCAGCCTTCCTGGTACATCATGTGGCTTACTCCACTGCCTGCCTCCCGGTTATCCTCAGCTCTTGGCAGTGACTCTTGGGTGGACGTCAGTTACCATGGTTGGGTGAAGTGGTCACTGTGGGCAGGAGCAGTAGCATGGCCCCTGCTTCTGCCTCTGTCCTCTTCAAGTGTGTCCATCTGTGTCTGTCTGTCTCCCACATGTCCATCCTTCATTGAGGCCATCTGTTCAATTCTCTCTTCCATGTGGATCCCAGAATCTTCCTAGGGAAAAGGCTAGGGGGAATGTGGGCTTGGGAAGAGAGCAGAGCCAGGGTTAGGGCTGTGGGCACACCTGAACCTCAGGTGCAGGGACGTGGGTGCCCCCCAGCTCTGCTTTGCCCTGACAACCTGTCTGGCTTCTTTCCCCAGTGCTCAGCATTGGGGAGGGCGGTTTCTGGGAGGGAACCGTGAAGGGCCGTACTGGCTGGTTCCCAGCTGACTGTGTGGAGGAAGTGCAGATGCGACAGTATGATACACGGCACGGTAAGTGACCCCAGTGTTGCCCAGGTAGCCCCCAAAGGGCATATGCTTCTAGTCTCCCTTTGGTCTTCTCGGTAACAAATATGTATGTTCACTAAGTTACACTCAAGATACATACAGATTTGTACATACACACTGTGGGTAAACCTGTGTGTCCTTAGGAACATGAATGTGTGAACCTGACAACAGTGGAGAGCCTTTGCCATGCCAACAGGAGGTAGACACTCATGGGCATCCTTTGTCCGCGTGGGGGCACTTGAGTATCCAGGGATGGTGACCACCCCTCCGGCCCTGGTACAGTCTTCACAGAAATCCCAGGTTCTTAGAGCTCCTGATCACAAGCGGCTGGTAGATACGTAAGGAGGTCAATGCAAGAAAAGAGGCGCTTTTCCAAAGTGGACAGATTGTCCAAGTGGGTAGAGCAGGAGGCCTGGACCAGCTAAGAGGAAATGAGGCCAGTTGGGCTCCAAGGAGTCATTTGGGGTCCCCTGGGGTTGGTAAGGTCTCAGGGAAGCTAACTGATGAAGGATGGCCCCTGTTCTTAAAGAAACAGGAAGGTGAGGGCTGTGACTCCTGGGGCTGCTGAGCAGCTATGGACCAATGCTGAACACTTGAACTTCTAGGAAGGATCCCTTTAGGCATTAGTGAAGCAGTGGCTGGTCCTCTGGAGCCCCGTGTGGGCTGGTTACATGTCTGGGGTATACCCCTTAATTGAGTCCTCAGGTGTGCTGGGAGGCCACACGATCGATGATATTATTTCCAGTCCAGACAGTGAGTATGACAATTGACATATTAGGGGGAATATGCCACTCTTCCTAAGTGGTGTTCCGGGATGGTTATCAGTGGTATGTTTGGATCAGCATACATGTGTCCCTTTCTCTGTACATAGAGGGTTTGGGCCCTGGGGTTAGGGCCTCTACCTTAAGTTGGCAGTTTCCCAGGGGAGCCCCCCACCATGTGGCCAGGAGCCTTGACTCTGTGTCACACTTGATGGATGCCTCGGTTACACGGGAGCTCAGTGACTGGCCTACTGCTGGATAGCTGCCTTGCTTTCTCTGTGCTAGTGGCTGGGAGTATGGAAGGGAGTAGCTTCACTTATTCACAGTCTGTGGAGAGTAGACGGAGTGGGATCCAGGTGAAGATGATTTCTGGGATTTGGATCCTAGTTCCAACAGGACAGAGAAAGGGACAAGGGGTAGGAGAGGGGCTGCAACCTGTTGAATAGGAGCTAGTCTTGTGCCTTCCTGTAAGGATGGGGATACGGTTCTGAGAACCATGGCTCCAGGAACATTTGTTTTGTAGCTCAGGAGGGAGAGTTGGAGTCAGACTTCAAGAGGGGTGGATATTTGTCCGTTTCTCTCCAAGCTGGACCTTATGCTGGCTCTTTGTGGCTATGGCAAGTGTCCTGTTCTCCCCCCCTCCCAGGCATAGACCATTGAGAGTGGGTGATCCAGAGTGTTAGCCTGAGGAAGTCAAAGAGGGCTTCAAAGCAGAGGTGTTGTTTAGGCTGAATTCTTTGGGTAGTTTGCAGGTGGGTCTCCCATGTTTATAGGGATCCAACAACAGTGTTTTAGAACTATGCCTGTTGCCAACTTCCGTATTTGAGCAGTGCCAGACATGATTTTAGCATTTTTTTTATATGAATGAAGTTGTATACATATCCTAGCAATCTTGGGAGGTGGGGCCAGTGGTCAGTATGTTTCCGGGACATCATTAACCGGAAGGGACAGGGATGTTTAATTTAGTTTTTATATTGCTATGCCAGCAGTTAGCTTTGTGAGGCATGGCACAGCTGGAGTGGGGAGCATGAGCCTAGCGACCTGTTCTTGGGGTCAAGATAAAGAGTAATCTTGTAGTAGGAGCTGACTGAGCAGATATTTTAGGGTGAAGATCAAGATCTGGGCAAGGCAGATGGGAGAGTAGGGAGTGTCAAGGTCACGGAGAAAGGAGAGGACCACAGGGTAGTAGTGGAATTTTCTAGCAAGCACAGGACTCCTTAGCAGGGCCACAGCTGTCAAAGATGACCTGAGGGAGTGGGATTCAAAAGTACCTAAGTGGATGGGAGCCACATTTGCAGGCCTTGCTATGGCTGCCTTTTGGGAGGGGGTAGGAGCAGTCGTAGCCTTCCTCTGACCTCAGCTACAATGCCCGTCTTGCTGGTCTAGGCAGAACTTGTCTGGGATTTAGGCTGAGTTGTGCCAGAGAGCAGAGGGCATCCTACCAACAGGAACCTGTTTCCAACACCCCCACCCCAACTCTAATTCAGGAACCAGAGTGGGAGTGAGGGACTTTTAAAGACCAAGGACCAAGGACAGGTGCTGGGGTGCATAGGTTAGGTCGGCATGAGCAGAGGAGATAGCCTCCTGCAGCTCTATAACCAGAAATGCTGAGGCCATTGAGTGCAATGATCTCGAGGCCTAACATACCTTCCCATGCTGTCTGCCTTTTCCCTTTCAGAATGTTCCACTTGGGAGCTGGTGCTGGGCATATTCCTTTCAGCTGGCTTTCCCGTGTGTGATTAATAAAACCAGATCATGAATTTGTGTTATATAATAAATAGTTTGTTTGGTTGATGAAAATGTGCAAAACAGGAAGCTATGCAATAGAAGCTGACCAGGATAGGGCTGCTCCACTGCACTTATCTCTTAGGGTCAGGGGTAAGATCTGGGTAGGGCAGAGCAGAGGGGTGGGTGGGGTTAGCCAAAGTCACAAAGAAGGATGCAGGCTACAGAGGAGCTGGTGTGAGGCTGTTGGGAGCTGGGACTTCCTGTCCACTGCAGGGCTCCCAGATACGGTTCAGCTAGCATAGCATCTGTGTGCCTGGGTCAGCTTGAAGAAGGATATGCTGGAGATCAGAATTTAAGGCCCTGCTTGTGTGAGGGTGAGGCTTCATCTGCACTGGTCTTGGGGATGGGTGGCGAGGTATGTTTGTCACTTAGAGTACGACAAATGCAGGGAGTAAGCAAGCTGATGCGGCTAGAATGTAACAGGCTATTTGAACCCGGGCGCTTCCAAGCTTGCCTTTCCTGCTGTGTCAAGAGAGGTTCAGGTAGAACAGCTCACTTATTGAGAGTCTCACACATAGTGCCAGGGACCTGAAGTCTGGACCAGTATTTTCTTGATAGCCGTGTCATCTGATGTGAAGATCACCCAATCATTGCTCCATTCCTGTCTGTGTCCATCTGTCTTTTAGCTCATTGACTCATCTGTCTATCCACCTACTTATCCAGCAACCTACCCAGCCCCCAGTTCCCCCTTTTCTCCACCCACATATCCCTCCCGTCCATCTGTTCGTCCGACCATCCATTCATCCGTCCGTCCATCCACCCATCCATCCATCCATCCATCCATCCATCCATCCATCCATCCATCCATCCAACTTTGACCCATCCATATATTCCTTCAAGCCTTCATCAACCCATTCAGTCGTACGCACTTTGCATTATCTTATGTCTCATCCATCCGTTCGTCCATGCATCAATACAGTCACCCACTCACCTGGCCAGTTGTGTTCCACCTGTTATATGCCAGGTGCTGCTGTGTTGAGCTCTTGGAACCCCAGGGGTAATTACATCTCATTGTTTGCATTAAGGAGCTCGCAGTTACTGAAAAACCAGGTCACAAAAAACTGTGTTTTTGCTGGGTATGGAGGTACGCGCCTGTAACTCTAGCACACAGAAGACTAAGACAGATATTCCTGAGTTCAAGGCTCAGGCTGTATGTAGTGAGATCTTATCTCAAAAAATTCTTTTTTTCAAAACAGGGTGCTGTAAGATTTTGGTACCCAGTACCCACATTATATCTGTAGGATCTGGCTCCCTCTTCAGGCCTCTGAGTGCCCCAGACATATATGTGGTACACATACATACATGCAGGGAAATACATAAAGTAAAAACAAACAAAAATCTTTTTAAAACCCCAGACAATAGAGAACCTAACAGAAACCCATAGGTTCCCTCTGATCTCGTTTTCCATCAGCATGCTTCCCTCTGCTCCTGCTGCACCAGCTCCACACTGTCCTGTCGGCTCCAGATTAATGCCATGTGCATGATCTTTTCCTTGGCTGCCTCACCCTCCTACCTGCAGGCTGCTCCCTCGACTGTCTGGACCTCTGCTCAGCTCTTCTTTCTGCTGAGGCCTTTGCTGTCCCTAGAACTGTATTTTCACACCCCTTTCCTGCTTGCGTTTCTCCTGTTCGCTAGCACGTTATATTTATTATTTGTTTATTCCATTTCTCGGGGTAGCTTATTAACTCCTCAAAGGCAGGGACTTTGCACTGTTCTAGAGTAAACAGTGCCTGGTATGTAGTAGAGGCTTAGGGAATGGATGTTGAAGTGAAAAACTGAGTCTCGAGAGGTGCTATAGCAAGAGGGACTGAAGGAGGTGCTGAAGGATGAAATTGAAAACAGTGGTGGTGCCATCTCGCGGCCTTCTGAGGCACTGCAGGTGGAGCCAGAGGAACCATTCTGAACCTTGAGTCTGTTGTAGATTGCAAGGCTAAGTGATGGTCAGCGGGAGGTATGTTTTGACCAACTCCATGGTGTCTATGAAGAGCTTTGAGATCAAAGGACATATTAACATATTCTGTGGAATTTATTAATATAGTCCTATGGGATACGGTGATAGTAACATAGTTACTGTTGTAGTTATTAATTATTCTATTAATATAGCTCATTGGAATACAGTGAAGTCAGGGTAGGGGCAGAGCTTTTTGTAAACCCTTTCCTCATTCCTTGAATTTGTCTACCTTGCTGTTGTGAGGAAACTAGTGGACACACTGGGGTGCTTCCACACTGGTGCACACACGCTCACAGCCCAGACATGTATATATGCCTGAGCCCAACACTTGGATACACTGTGGGTTGTACATACCCGTGTTTGTTACTAATGATTGGAGTCATGTCCAGATAACAGATATGACTCTCACTTTGACAACATAAGCACCAACACAGCATTTAAACTTTACTGTGAGGTTCCCATACATGTCCTCTCAGTATACGACTTGCTGACTGGACCAGTCTGGCCTTGTATGGTTTTCTGTGTCTAGCTGCATGTTAAGTAAGGGGTTGGGGGGGCTGCTTTCTTCTTGAGTCCTAACTCCCAGAGGCCAGAATTCCCTGTATGGTTATCTGAGCCTTCCAACCTTAGGACTTTTGGTCCTTGAGCCCCAGGATTTGCCCTCATCCGCTCCCCATTGCATCTCTGCATCGGAGTGCATGGGGACACAGACTGATCGATGCAGTTTGGGGGAGATTCAGCTAGGTAGAAGCCATGATCATTCCCTGGCCCTTGCTGCTCCCTCCAGAAACCCGAGAAGACCGGACAAAACGTCTCTTCCGTCACTACACTGTGGGTTCCTATGACAGCCTCACTTCACACAGGTATTGGCAGGGGTGTGGACACATGGGGACACTAGCTGGACCTAGTATATCCCATGAAAGGGGATGTGAGGGTGTATGGAGGTGGGAGGTGGGCGAGGAATGGGTGGTTAGCTACCTCTGTTTTTCTTGTTCTAAGTTGACTGTGCGTGTGGGACCCTGTAGGTCAGGCTCCCCCCCAGGCTCCCTCCACTCAACCTTGCTTTCCTCTGTCAGTGATTATGTCATTGATGACAAGGTGGCTATCCTGCAAAAACGGGATCATGAGGGTTTTGGCTTCGTTCTCCGGGGAGCCAAAGGTAATGGGTGTGGATTTCATGAGGAGGGTACTGCATTGCTGGTGGTGTCTTCTATGCCTTGCCCTTTTCTCCCCTTTTTTAAGTCCCCCGCCCCCGCCCCATGGTTGTATGTCTTGGTTTGGAATGTCCCAGGACAAGGCTGCAGGTCCCTCTCTGTTGCTTCCCATTCAGTTGTGGGGAGTCTAACAGAGTAGAGATCTATTTGGTGAGGGTAAATGGGGGACTTCACAGAGGGATGTACACTGGTTTGGGTACCCCATCTGCTGCCCACCCCATCCCAGGTTTCTGTGCCCGAGTAGTCAGGTGCCTCAAGCTGGCTGAAGTTGTTTTGGTGAGCTGTCACGAGCTATGCTTGTGAGTGCCTTTTCTCTTCCTCTCCCTGCAGCAGAGACCCCCATTGAGGAATTTACTCCCACACCCGCCTTCCCTGCACTCCAGTACCTGGAGTCTGTAGATGTGGAAGGTGTTGCCTGGAGGGCTGGGCTTCGAACTGGGGACTTCCTCATCGAGGTGAGGCCCCCAGCTGTCCTTGCCCAGCAGGAGGGGAGGGGGGTCCTAGCTCCTGAGCTCTGCTTCCTAGCTGCTTATCTGTCCCAGGTGAATGGAGTGAACGTCGTGAAGGTCGGGCACAAGCAAGTAGTGGGTCTCATCCGTCAGGGCGGCAATCGCCTGGTCATGAAAGTCGTGTCTGTGACCAGGAAACCCGAAGAGGATGGTGCTCGGCGCAGAGGTGAGTTCAGACTGCTGTCTCTCAGGTCTTGCCCCTGGCACTTGGCCCTAGCCCTTAAACTTCAGGCCCACATTCCTCTCCCCTTCTCTGATCCCACATTGCTGATATCCCATTCCTGCCTGAGATGAGATGAGATGCCCTCATTTGCTGCACAGGTCCTTGATGTCAGATGCCTGACCCCTCCTGACCAGGCCTCTGACCCTGGTCCTTGATTCCCCCACCTCAGATCCCTGTCCTCCTCTTCTATGAATCCCCCCAGCCCTGGTGTGGCAGAGCCCTCCTTCCCAACGCCAGCAGCTGCCTGGAGGCCGGGTTGTCATGGCAACTGTGAGGTTGACGCTGCTGCTGCTGCTGCTTATTGTGCAGGGAAGGGGGAGGCGGCACCTGAGGGAAGAGGAAAAGCGTCTTCTCCCCGCGCCGACGCCAAAGACGCGGCACTGCACAGCCTGGGCCTAAGAGGCTTTACCGCTGGCCCGGCCCAGGTGTGTGGCTTGCCAGGCCGCACTGGTCTCATAAAGAGCAGTGGTACCTGGGCCTGGGGTGCTTTAAACAGCAGGAGGTAGGCTGGCAGGAGATCCACCCAGCCCCCCATGGGTGGTGCCCACTCACTGGGGCCTTGGAGCCCGCAGGGTGGATGCTCAGATCAAAACCAGCCAGCCTCCTAACCTCTGCTGGTACTCTTACTACCATTTGAGGCCTTGGCCCTGGGAGTCTTAAGGGCCCTGGGGGCCCAACTGCCCTGGCTCCACTGCTCCCTGAGCGCCTCACGCCATGAAGAAGTTTGCATCTAGCCGCAGCCTGAACAAGATCTTGGCACAGTGTGACTCGTCTTCAAGGGAGTACGAGGAAATCCAGGCAGTGGAGCGCAAGTGGCACTTGCACCTGGCCACGCCGCGCCGCCTGCTGCTAGACAGGAGGGCCAAGGCCTCCCTCTTCTTTGCAGCCCCACCACCCCCAAAGAGGGCCCCCAGCACCACGCTGACCCTGCGCTCCAAGTCCATGACGGCTGAGCTTGAAGAACTTGGTGAGCATGTGGGTGGACGGTGGGTGGATGGTCTGCAGTGAACAGGCAGTTCGGGAGGGTCGTGGTGCCGAACCTGGGGCTAAGGCCAGGTAGAGGCAGAAGGAAGAACAAACAGATGGTTGCCGAGACAGATCAGTTGTTAGGGTATGGACTGGAGGGATGGAGAAACTTGGTACCTGTGTGTTGAGGAACGCGCAGCAAGTGAAGAGATGAGAACTTGGGGCAGCAAGAGGAGCTGGAGTTGGGCAGGGCCAACCAGGACAGATGGCGGGGAACAAGGTCTGGCCCTGTAGCATGCCCGCATGCATGCACATGCATGTGTGTGAGTGCTTTCCCTGGTTCTGTGCTTTTTCCACTAAGACTTTGCTCTTGCATTTCAACCTAGCTGGCAAAGAGCGGTGGTAGGGCAACCTAGAGTCTGCTCCTGGATCGGACTGGCATGAATTGGGTCCTATTTGTGTTTCTTTTGCTCGGTTGGTACCTGTTCACTTACTGCCAATTGAGTCTGCTGACCTAACAGAGGCATTGTAAGCACCTCTAACACAGTGAGGGGATGGGGCCTGGCAAACTGTGGGAGGCAGACCAAAGTATGTGAGACTTTGATGGATACAGTCCCAGGTTGACTACAGACAGTCTCATCGTGAGCATGTCCTGATATACATGACCCCATCCTGGCCTTTGACAGTTACCAGCTTTCTCTTGGCCATGTTCCATATGCATAACACATCCTATATGCATGTGCACATGTATGGCAGTTTCCAGTCTCATGTACATGACTGTAAAGAAACCAGACTCATCATGGACATGTCCCATGTACATGACCACCACATCTTGACAAGTATAGCAGTTACCAGCCTTGTCATGGGCATGTTTCATATGCGTGACCGTATCTTGACACATATGCCAGTTAACCTTGTCATGGACATGTCTCATATTCACAGCCATGTCCTGACATGTGACATTTACCAGCCTCGTCATAGGTATGTCCTATATGCATGATCTCATCTTGACACATAGGACTGTTATCAGTCTCATCCTAGGCATGTGCTGATGTATGTGATTTTTATTGTCATTGTGGGCATGCGCTAATATCTTTGACTGTTGAGAGCCTTATTGTGGGTGGTTATTGGTTAAAGTTTCATGGTAGGTGTATTCCAACACATGTGATAGGTTGAAGCACTCTTTGCTTCTGTGGTTTGAGCCTAGTCTCAATCCCACATTTTCCTCTGGCTTCAGTCATAAAAGGAAACCTTAATCCTGGCTCCCAGAACCATGTCCCAGCTGTAGGCTGAGCTGCCACATTCTAAGCAGGTGCCTTGACTGCAGTTTGGAAAACAGTTACCAAGAGAAAGAATGGGCTGACATGATCAAGATTTCCCACGATAAAACTCTGGATGAAATAAATAAAAACTACAGACAGTGTAAAGGAGGAGGGATTCTCTTGCTTCAGAAATAAAACAAGAAATCAAAGCCAGAGGAGTGGGAAACTGGTGCTTTCAACTCCTGATAGAAGTTCTCAGCAAGGCTGGAAGATGTGCTGTGGACTTGGGAAAGCCAGAGACAGCCACAGGTACTGGGGTTAGTGAAAATGAACTGGAGGGGCTGCAGTGATGGCTCAGCACTTAAGAGCGCTCGTGGCTCTTGCAGAGGACCCTGGTTTGGTTCCCAGCACCCATATGGTGGCTCATGACTGTTTGTCGTACTCCAGTTCTCGCAGATCCAGCCCATCTGACCTCTGGGCAGGGAGGGGGCACCAGGCACGAATGTGTTGCACACACGTATATGCATACATACATTAAAAATAGAAAAATCTAAAAAAAATTAAAAAGAACTAGAGATAAGAGTATGAGAGGTTTAAGTTACTATAAAGGCAAGGAACAACAGAATTAATGAAATTAACAGGGTAAGAGGAACAACAATCATAGCATGTTTGGGAATCCTTAACTTATTGAAACAAGCAAACAAACAGCCACAGATGAGAAGGATCTGCAGCTTGGTTACACAGGATCCAGGACTCCCTAAAAAAACATAGCAGTGAGTAAGAAGATCAGGCAGAGCCTACTCAGAATCAGTTTAGGAAGCAGATGAAGTAGAGCATCAAGGACCAGTCAGGGGCCATGAGGACAGGTGAGGAAACCTCAACATCTATGTGATAGGAATTCCAAAGAAGAATAATAGAAGGGCTGAGGATTTCCCAAAAGTTAACGGAAATGTGAGACTTCATTCTGAAGAAATATGTCACAAATAAATATGATCTGTCAGAGTCAAACTTTAGAATACCATAGAAAAGCAGAAAGACGTTACTCGAGCCAGTAGAGGGAGCCAGTTAGCTTAGATGTGAATGGTGGCTTGCTTTCTGACTTTAATCAGTTATGATAGAAGATAGAAGGTGGTGAAAAGTGGGGTGCAGATAGTAAGAGAGCAGACGCACGACATGGGTCAGTACACCGGTATGAGTAGACAGTTGGGTCTGACTGGACATTAATGCGTGGTCCTGGAGTCTCTTGCTAGAAGCTGTCTTCCAGGAACCAAGAGGCATCCCCGAGGGAGTGGAAGAGCTCCGTCTGGCTACGGCTTTTGCCTGTAGAAATGGGAGCGGATGAGTCGAGTCTTCCCCTCTGTCCTGAAGCCTCGGGAGAGGGTCACTCCAGTTATTAAAGACCTTGGTGGGCCAGAGGAGCAGGGTATCATATTTCTGAGTAGAGTCTGGAAGAGGTGTGGGGGCCCTTCAGCAGGAGTCTCTGCCTACACTTCTGGGCCCAGGATCATAGTTATTGAGACTGGAACCAGGCTCAAAATTGGGCTGTGTTTAGAGAAAGACCCAACAGTCAGGGACCCAGTGAGCTGCCCTGACACAAAGACACCTATCTTAGGAGGCAATCTGGTCCTACTGGGCATGCCTGATTTGAAGAAACCAGACCAGCCAACATAGAGTTCTCCAAGTACCCAACAGAACATTCCACAATCCAGTGTTTGCTCTTTCTTTGCTCTTTGTTTATTTTTCTTTTTTTTTTTGAGACAGTTATTCTGTAACCTAGGCTGCTGTTGGATTGCCTATACCTCCTGAGTTCCGGGATTACAGGCATACACTACCAGGCCTGGCTTTGTTTGTGTTTTTAAAAGGTGGAAATAAGACATGCTGAGTCAGCACTGTTATAAGCATGTCTATCCTGCTGCTCACTGATGGATCCCTTTAGGAGTCGCGTTTATTAGGCCGATGGCCTGAACTCCTGAAAAGAAAAAGCAGTGTGAGGTGAGGGGCTTGTGGGTGCAGAGGTGGAGGCTCATGCCGTGTAGAGTGTGAGGCAAGGCAATGCAGGAGGAAGAAGAGGGGTGAGTTCCCCGGGAACTAATGGAGCGAGCAGAGGCTGATCCAAAATTAAATAAATTAATTAAATAAAATGAAACTGGTGGTGGCTGGCAGAAATCAGTGGGAGAACTCTGTGGTGTGGCACATCCCTATCACTCAGGAGGTTGAGGCGGGAGGATTTCTGCGAGTTCCAGGCCTGTGTGGGCTACAGAGAGAGTTTAAGGTCAACCTGGCCTGCCTGTGTATCACAACCCTGTCTCAGAAAGAGAGGGTTGTTCATAATATAGTCGGGGGGTGGGGAAGGATCGAGGCATAGGTAATCGCATCCTCCCCTCTCATTCTAGTCTGGGACTCTACCATATATATGCTCAGCATGAATCGGACATGGGTAAATGGGGACCCATGTCTGGGCCCTAGTGTAGCAGCCTGTTCCTGTTCATTTATTTAGGCGAAATTAAGACTTCCCTTAATTTCTGGGTCTTTCTTTTGTGATGAAGTCAGGGTAGGTCCCTGCTACTGTCTTAGTCTAGAAAAGATGTCTTTACTGTGTGCTTTGTTGCTCACATCTGCTTGTTGCTAGCGACCTGCTTTGGAATATGGAGGTGTTAGTAGTGGAGTGCTCAAGGCCATGAGTTCCACCTGTAGTACTGCAAAGCAAAACACAACCGAAGTCTCAGTACAGAGTGCTTATAGGTGACCACTTCAGTTAATTGCAGACTCTGAACTTTGTTTTTTATAGTTATGTATCTTCATTCTGAACACACATTTGGCTGCTCCAAGTACAGCTTAATTGTGCACATCTTTGTGTGTGCATGTGCACATGTGCGTGTGCATGTGTATGAGTGTGCATGGACACACGGTGTGTATTCCTGCTTTTGCTTGTTCTCTTCTAGAGTTTTAGAGCATTGGTAGGCTTGTGCTCCTGGCCTAAGAAGGAGGTATCGATGGGGACAGACCCACGAAGGCCTGGTTGTTGGGAGGTGGGGGTGGAGAGAATGGGGTGGGGAAACCATTGTGCAAATGGTCTAGGTGCCATGGAATACAGCCTTCCTCTTACTCCCTTTGCCCTGTTTCTCAATTCCAAGCTTCCATTCGGAGAAGAAAAGGGGGTAAGTCTCCTGCTATGTTTTTAGGCCTGACTTGCCTGTCCCTGCCAAAGGGTACTGGCGTGTGATGAGGCTCCAGTCCAAGTCAGAGTGGTCTGGAATCTGGCACACTTTCTTGTTCCTGCCTGGGGATTTGGTAGGGATGTGGTGAAGGACCTTGGAAGGATGGACGGGGAGTTCCCAGGGGTATCATCGGGATTAGTAGCGGGTATGACCATAGTCCTTGTGGGTTCAGGTGAGGTTGGGGATGTGACCTATGGAGATAGTCTGGTGGGGAGAAGGTGGGAGAATCCCTGGTGGGGGGCCTCTGCAAATAACATGACTCAGAGTGGAGAAGGGATGGTTTGTGAGGGTCAGGGCATGGAACTCACATGGAACATGCCTAGGCTGTGTTGGAATGGTGCTATTAGGGCATTAGGCTATGCCTTGTGCTATATTTTTTGTTCTTTTCTTTGCCTAGACCAACTTCATGCTGATAAGTTATACGATTGAGCCCAGAGCAGAGCTGCTTTAGAATAGGGGTTTGAATCTGTTGGCATTGAGAAGGGAGCTGGACTTCCTTGCTTAGAATC
>LOEQ01000395.1:354306-368303 GCA_001685075.1 Bramus lutescens
CAATTCCCAGCAACCACATGGTGGCTCACAACCATCTGTAATGAGGTCTGGCACGCTCTTCTGGACTTCAGGCATACACACAGACAAAATATTGTATCCATAATAAATAAATAAGTAAATAAATAAATAGATAAATTTAACAATAAAAAAGGAGTCCTATGGCTGGGTATGGTGTGATGACAAGAGATTAAAAAAACCCAACAACACACCTGGAATAACACCAGTGAGATTCATCAACACACCTGGAATAACACCAGTGAGATTCATCAACACACCTGGAATAATAACACCAGTGACATTCATCAACACACCTGGTATAACACCAGTGAGATTCATCAACACACCTGGAATAACACCAGTGACATTCATCAACACACCTGGAATAATACCACCAGTGACATTCATCAACACATCTGGAATAACACCAGTGACATTCATCAACACACCTGGAATAATACCACCAGTGACATTCATCAACACATCTGGAATACCACCAGTGACATTCATTGAGGTCACATAGGGATCTTTGAAACTTGGCTATACGAGGGATTGGAAAATCAGTATTCCTGTCTTCCAGTCTTAGACTACGGATAAAGCCTTTAATATACAGTAAGAAAAAGAAGAATGGTCTACAGTATTTCTAGGAAAGCTAAAGGATCAGATAAAGAAGTATTTGGGATTAAATATAAAAGAACAATTGGGACATGGGATAGTAAAGTTACAGTTTGTAATGAACAGCTGGCCAAACATAGTAAAAAGTTACAGAAGATTCTAGAAGCAGAAACAATGCTGCAAACGTAGGAAATGTAGAGAGAAGGGTCATTTCAAGAGGGAATTCCCCATCTTAAAAAAACAAGAAGTAATATCCCGCCTGACTTTTGCAGAGGATTAAAAGACATCAATACCTTTTGCCATCTCAAAGTTTTGGTTCTGTCTATGCTTTCTTTTTCTGCCTTGTTTGCAGGGAGTATTCATTCACCTCCAGGTCATTTTGATACTGTGCCCAAAGCTCTTGTTAAATTGTTTGTTTTCTAACCACAGGGAGAATAAAAAGAGACATGAAAGTCCAAGGGGAGAAAAAGTTTGCTTGAGACTTGCAACAGGAAAAAAAAATCTTGGTAACTAAAAGTATGGGTATAGGTAATCTTAATTCGCTATATGTGTGTTATTTGAATTTGATTCTTATTTAGAAGAAATAGTAAATGTGTATGAGGGAATTATTGAGAAGGATGTAAATGTGAGTTAATAATTTTGGTAAAAAGTGTTAAAAGAGATATTTTAGAATAGGATAGATTTTATGTTATAAAACAAGATTTTTGTCTTTGGAATGAAAAATAAAAGGTGAAGACTTACTCTTTTATTGCTATGAAGAGACGCCATGTGACTAAGCCATGGTGTCTAGAAGAAAGACTTTATTGGGGTCTACAGTTTCAGAGGGTGAGTGTGCTGACTACTTTTATGTCAGCTTGACACAAGCTAGAGTCTGAAAGGAGGAAACCTCAATTGAGAAAACGCTTCCATAAGATCCAGTAGTCAGGCACTTTCTTAGTGATCCAAGGAGGAGAGTCTAGCCCATTGTTGGTGGGGCCATCCCCGGGCTGATGGCTCTGGGTTCTACAAGCAAGTCATAAGGAGCAAGCCATTAATCAGCAGCCCTCCATCATTTCTGCATCAGCTCCTGCCTCCAGGTTCCTGCCTTCTTGACTTCCTTCACTGATGAATGGTGATGTGGAAGCATAAGCCAAATAAACCCTTTACTTTCCAAGTTCCTTTGGTCATGGTGTTTCATTACAGCAACAGTAACTAAGTGAGTTCATGACCATCGTGGTGGGGAATATGGCAGCAGGCAGGCAGGCATGGTGTTGGATCAGTAACTGAGAGCTTATATCCTTCTTGTCAATAAGGAGGCAGCCAAAGAGAGAGGTAACTGAGTTTTTGAAATCTCAAGACCCACCTCCAATGACACATCTCCTCTAATGAGGCCACACCACCTAACCCTTTTCAAATAGTTCTACCAAGTAGGAACCAAGCTTTCAAATACGTGAGCCTATGGGGGCCATTTTCATTCAAACCACATAAAGGACAAAAACCATTAAAGTTTAAAGCCAAGTCATAGGAGGTCTGAATAAATTATACAAGGGCTGTGGAGGATGGGACTTATGGGTGATAGATATTTGATGATAATAGTTTACTAAAATTCCTAAGATTATACTAATCTACTTGTGGTAAAATTTGCAATTTTAAGTTTAGAGACAAGGGCTCACTGTATAGCCATGGCTATCCTGGAACTCTCTATGTGAACCATCCTGGCCTTGATCATTCAGTGATCTGCTTGCTTCTGACTCTTGAGTGCTAGGATTAAAGGTTTGTCCCACCACACCTGGCTCCTTGTATTCTCAATAGATAAAAGTTGCAAACAGCACAGATATTTACCAGTGAATAAACATGACCCAGCCATAAAAGAAACAAAGTACATGATGCATGAATGAACACCTCCCCCTCCCCTCCATGGTCGGTCTCTCTCTCTCTCTCCCACCCTCTCTCCAGGGTCTCTCTATGTAGCCCTAGCTGTCCTGGGACTCACTATGTAGGCTGGCTTCTGCCTCCCAAGTGCTGGGATTAAAGGCACAACACTATGCCCCACTCCAGATCAGTCTTTGAAAGTGGAAGAAATTAGATACAAAAAGTCACACATTGTATGTTTTCACTTATATGAAATATTCAGAATTAGTAAATCCACAGAGACAGAACAGACTTATCATTAACAAGGATTTCTCTTTGGAGTGATGGAACCACACAGAATTGGCAGTTATATCATTGTGACAGTATGAAATGCACGGAATGGCCAGCCACGTGAATTTTATCTCAGACATTACATCCTACTTAGTCTATTTAATTTGGTTCTTCCAAAAACCAGCTAAATCATAAAGCATGACAATAGACCCCCTAAAACTTATTAAGATGTGGTCTACTGACTGCTGTTGTGCAGTGGTTGGTATCTTATGAGTCTCCATTAGCTAGGAGAAATGCAGTTGCCCTTTCCCCAGAGATGTATCTGAGATGAAGTAGAGCTTCAGCTTGCCCTGGAGGGTACAAGCTGTCTCCTCTGCCTCATGCATTTTCTGACAGTCCTCTGGTCTGCAGGCAGGACCAATCTGGGACAGTTTGTCCTTCAGAGTTTCACTGGGATTGGAGGTAAAGTTGGCCTCCAACTGAGATAAAAACCTTGCTTAGTCTGTCACCTCACTCTCTGTTCCCATCATCTGAGAAAGCAGCCCCAGTAGCCATCTAAAAATTGTCTCCTCAGGCCCTGCTTTGAGGAAACCTCATACAAGACAGCTATGTGGAATAAATACTGGTACATTTTTTTAGTATATAAAGTATATCTCAATAAAGCTATTTACATAAAAGAAATACTTACTGGGATAGAATGTTCTTTGTGGCAGAGCACTTTTATGAGGTCCTGGGTTCAATGCCCAAAATTGGAACACGTGTGTGCAACACACACACACACACACACACACACACACACACACAGCCTATTAACCATTTACAGTAACTTTTTTTTTCTTTTTAGGTAGAGTTTCACTCTATAGCTCTGGATAGACTAGAATTCATTATGTAGACCAGGCTGGACTTGAGCTCAGAGATCCACCTGTTTCTGCCTCCTGAGTGCTGGGATTAGAGGCATGTTCCACCATGCCCAGTCCAGCAACAAGCTTTTATTTTTGTTCTAGAAATCTTACCTCGTCTGAGTCATGCATTCCTGAAAATTCTTGATCAGAAGTCCAAGTTGACTATCGCTTTAAGGGGAAAACACACTTGTTGCTGAGCTCTTAAGTCAATATTTAATAAAAAAAACCCACAAACAATAAATTCCACTGAAATGGTCTCCTGTAGTCAATTAAGAGTTAGTATGGAGCAAGGTAGTGGTGGTGCACATCTTTAATCCTAGCACTTGGGATCTGAGTTTGAGGCCAGCCTGGTCTACAAGAGCTAGTTCCAGGACAGGCACCAAAGCTACACAGAGAAACCCTGTCTCAACAAACAAACAAACAAACAAACAAAAAACAGAAGAAAAAACCCTAAAAGAGTTAATTTGGACTCCAGCATGGTAACAGATCAACGCAGTCTTCCTCTACCAGTGTGGTTGATGTTTTCTTTGTATATTTCAGGTCATAAAGTACAGATACTTAGTGTGGTGGTCTGAATGAGAATGGCTCCCATTAGTCCATGTTTGAATGTTTGGTTCCCTGTTGGTGGAACTGCTAGGAGGAATTAGGCGGTGTGGCCTTGTTGGAGGTGTCTCACTGGGGATGGGCAGCAACTGACCACACCATTCACCATTCCCATTGGTTCTCTCTGTCCTGAGCTTGTGGATCAAATGCAAACTTCAGCTACTGCTCCAGGTCCATGCCTTCCTGCCTGCTGCCATGCTCCCCAGCACAATGGGCCTGGGCTCGCCTTCTGAAACTCTGGGAGCCCCTTAAATGCTTTCTTCTTTAAGTCATGGTCATGGCGTTGTGTCACGGCAACAGAAAGTAATACACTTAATGTTTATGAAATTTAATCTTTATTGTAAAAAGGAAACAATACAAACAAAATAATAAAGACAATGCAAACGATGCTCAAGACAGTCATAAGAGCAAACTAACAAGCTGCGGTCACAGGGCTGCTCTTCCTCTGCCATTTCCTGCCATCCACAGAAGATGAGTGTTTAACCTGCTCTAGACAAGTGGAGAGTGCTCTCTGCCCTGAGATGGAGGCTTTAAAAGCTTTTGTTCATGTGGTGGGGAACAGGAATGTGTGTGTATGACTAGATATGGCTTGACTTGCCATGCTGTCACGTGACTGCAATAGTCCTGCTCCTGAAACAGCACTAAAAAAAATCTGGAATTAACAGTTGTCTATCCAAAATAATGTTGAAAAAGTTGGTTGGGAAACTCAGAGGGAAAACGGACAGAGGTGTTACAGATTCTGCAGGACACATTCTGTCCGCAGGAGTGCAAGGAGAGTCTCTGAGGTCAGTTTGGGATGAAGGACAACAAACTTGAGTGTCTAGTAAGAAGACATTAAGTGTGTTCACTGATTCTACACTGCCAGGTTGCTGGTGGGGTGGAGAGATGTCAAAGACACGGATCCTTCACCCTGCTGCAGGAAGGTGATGGCATATTATGTCTGTCTAGTGTGTTTGTGTTGACCTTATCATGGACCACAGAACAGTGGGTTTGCAGGAAGCTGAGCAGGGGAAGCCTGGAGAGGTTCTCTAGAGATACTGGATATTCCAAATGGCTTCCAGTACCCCAGCTCAGCCATATGTGGGTGTCCTCTTGATTAAGGATGAGATGGGCTCTTGATCACGTCACTCTGCTCTCTGTCTGGTGCATCCTCCTCTTTCTGTTCTAGCTTAAAGTTCTGTGGACAAGGTCATAGGTGATGCCCATCCCTGCATTTGTCCAACTGTGGTTCTAAGGCATTTAGGGGTGGCAAAGCAGGCAAAACCCCGTATGTTGGGTTATAGTTTATATCTCTGAAGAGATCATCTACTTTTTCTATCGTACCAGAAACTGGGCCAGACTTACCTCAAGCTCCTGTAAAACCTCATCCATGAAGTCCTGGGAACTTTCCTTGTAAGCCACAGCTAATCGAATTGCATCATTGAAGAGCTGAAGGTGATGCAGAAATGGCAGAAGTACAGCAGTGGGCAGGATCCTGGACCCTACCTTTATAATCCGCAGTTTCCCCCTCCACTGTCCCTTCGCATCACCATGATCCCACAGTCAGTGGACTTTGTCTCACCAAATGCGGTCCTCCCAGCCTCGTTCCTCTCTGCTGCACCCAGTCACTCACTGTCCTGGTTTTCCCTTTCCCTTCCCTCCTCCCTGGAACTCCAGGGCCCATAAGCCGCTTCAGCAGACTGCCTCTGGTTTGCCAGTACCTTCACAACATTGGTTCCATCAGCAGCGGAGACAAAGTACAGGGGCAAGGAGAACTTCTTGGCAAAACTGAAGTTCTTTTGAGTCATCTGTATGTCTGCTGCAGAGAGAAGAGCATTGGCCTGTCCACCCAGGGAAAGGGAGGAGTTTGGAGGGAGGGTCAGTGGAGGCTCTGCCCTAGGAAGTAGGGAAGGGACAATCAGGGACTGCCCTCAAAATAGTTAACAGGGATCTGCGTCTTTGGAGGGCAGGTTTTGCCGCTGGCATCCCCATGGGGAAGGGAATATCTTGGGAAGGAAAAATGACTGACAGCTACCCATTCTTTGAAAGAAGGAAATGTGTGGTGCTGGGTCCCCAGGAATTACTGTCACCCAGGTGCAGGGATGGCCCCACCATCAATTTTATTGGCCACCAGGATGCATGGGATCTCCGGCCTGAACTCCCGAAGTTCTGCATACCAGGTACCCAGGTTCTTATAAGTGATTTTCCTCTGGACATCAAATACCTACAGAGGGTAGAAGACAGTTTAGATGTGCCAAAGTACTTAATCAGTTCCAGACAACACACACCCAAATAGGTATATATAAAAGACCAGCTCCAGAAGAGGACCACAGAGAAACCAATGGGCATGTACCATAGGTGAAGTTGGTCCCAGACAGACCAAATTCCAGAGCAGGACTGAAACTAAAATGGTTCATCTCTCTCTCTCTCTCTGACTTCTGGGGTTACACTGCTCCATTTGCCTTATTTCACACTTTTATTTAGTACCCTTGGTTATTAGAATTAAGAATTTTTAAGTTTTCAAGCAAGGACTTTTGTGCTCAAGGAACTATGGAGGAACAGGTGATGAGTTCCTTTTGTGACCCCCCTCACTGTCTTTACCTGCCAGCTGGCAAGCCCCTTCATGTGGCCTTTCTGCGCACACCACTATCAATCTATATGCCACAAGGAGTCAAGAGTCCTGTGCATGCACACAGGAAAGAGCAGAGAAGGCTGGTGGGAGATGGTGGCATTTAAGCAGAGACTGAATCATGAGCAGCATTTTCACTACATGGGTATAAACTGCAGAAGGTTAAGGGAAGAGCAGATGGGGGATACTGAGAAGAACGGGCTAGTCCTCTCTGTATCCCCTTTGTGCTACTCCTTATGGATGAGATGGTACCCACTCAAATGAGAGCAACGGTAGGCATATTGTAGGAGGTAGGGCTAGACGGGTTAGGTGGTGTCAAATGCTATAAAATGCCAGGACAAACAACATTTTGTAGGTAGACTTACACCAGTGGTGTTAACTTATCCACCCCGTGGGTTCTTATCAGAAATGTGGCACCCTGTTTCCTTCCTTTGTGATGGAGCCAGAGTGACTTACAGAGCTGTCACCAAACAATATGATTCCTACCTGGTTCTCTTTGGGCACTCAGCCATGAGGCGTAGCTGCCATTCTGTGAGCAAGTCCACACCAGCTTTTACTGTCTCACTTGGTGACAATACCTAGGGTTCACAATTCAGAGAACTAGACTATGGGGCTGGGGTTCAGCTCAGTAGAAGAACACATATTAAATATGCACAGTCTTGGGTTTATTCCCTAGTATTACACCCAATCCAAACCAAACCGACTCATGCCACAGATGCTTGGTATGGTATTCATGAGAATCTTTTATCTGTGGCTTAAAATAAAAACATATTCCTTCAAAGCACGTAAGAGTGGTGGCCTAGAAAATGAGCCTGGGAGTTGCGGGGCAGGAGCGCCCAGGAGACAGATTTTCAATCTCACTTGAGCCCTGTGCACACTGACTTTTGGGTATTTTTATGCCATCTGGGGGACCCATGGTAACTATCCTAGGTAGCACAGTGAGAGCCTGGGAGGGAGGTGAGGGCTGACCTGAGAGGAAAAGGTCTCAGAGGCAGTGGTGATAGTGAGGGGTTCTCTTCAAGTTTCACTGTGGGTGTGCTCCATCAGTAGCCAGCTATGGCCTTGTCTCAGCCATGTTTTCCTCGGACACTACAGTGCTTACAGGAGCCCAACTTCTTTGTCTTTTCTTTTTTATCCGCCCTCATCTTAGGATAGCTCCTCTGTCGTATTCTTTTTTAGCAGCTCTAGGGTGAAGCGTTTGGGTAGTTTTGAACCCTCTCCTACACATCTATATCTGGTAGTGGGGCCTTGGCTCCTTACCCCTGGGCCAGAATTGCTTAGTGCCATTTTTTACCACGCGGTTGGTTTCATACCATGATGCAGGCGTGAGCCTTGTGGTAGTAGGAGGCATGCATGCTCTGGAACCGCTCCTGGCCTGCTGTATCCCAGAAGTCTGCAACATGAACACAACTCTGTCTGCCCAATGGGGTTGGGGGGTTGGAGGGCAGAGACCCCCCACATGCCCCAGGCATTTCCATGCAGGTCTCTACGCAGAAACATGCAAACATTGGGAGAGGTGTGTGTGCACTGGTGGTGTAGGAAGACATGGAACCAGGAGGACAGTGCAGACAGCAGCCCCAGAAGGGAGAAAGGAGGTACCCTTTGTCCTCACACTGAAGACACGGGGCCCTTCAAAACTGAAATTCCCAGATGGTGGACATTCAGGGGTGGCCTAGTGACCCTACAGGAAGGTCATGTTCTACATTTGAGAAGTGGTCAGGATGTATTTCTTTTTCTCTCTTTCTTAAAACAGGGTTTCTCTATGGCTTTGGAGCCTGTCCTGGCACTCACTCTGTAGACCAGGATGGCTTGGAACTCACAGACATCCACCTGCCTCTCCCTCCTGAGTGCTGGGATTAAAGGCGTGTACCACCACCACCCAGCAACACAGATGTATTTCTTGGTACTGGCTGAATGCTAATCCCTGTCAAAGGCTTCTGTGCTCCTCTTCCCTCCGGCAGCAAGGGTCTTCCAATGTCTGCTTTTCTAAATCCCACCTTCCACACTCGTCCTGGCCTGGGTGTTACGAGACTGTATGTGCTGTGTGCCTCCATACATGCTCTCTGACTTCCCATTTTTCTTCTTCCTTTACTCTCCCGTGAGCCTCTTTCCTACCACCCCCATCCCCTGCTCAGCGTGGCCTGGGGCCCATGCTGCTCACCCACAAGGATGGTCTTGCCGTCTACTGTGGCCGTGTGCTTATACAGGGTGAGAGCATATGTGGACAGTTGCTGTGGCTGACTGGATGCAGGTTAAGGAGCAAAGGTGAATACAAAAAGCTAAGTAAATGGGGAAGGGGAACATTTGTGTGACAGAATGGGCCCCCTTCTTACTTAGCTTTTCTTAATTTTTTGAGACAGGTCTCACTCAGTAGCTCTGGCTGACCTGGAACTCACTATGTAGACCAGACTGGCCTCAAACTCATAGAGATCTGCCTGCCTCTCTGCCTCCTAAGTGCTGGGATTAAAGGCCCAGGCCACCATGCCTGGTCCTCTTTTTATTGAGATAGTTTTTCCAATGTAGCTCAGGGTGGTCTCAAATTTGTGGCTATCCTTCTGACTCTGTCTTCCCTAAAAAGAAGTTAGATTTCAAGTTGAATGAACTCTACAGACAGACAGGCCCAACTTTAGTGACACAAGGTTTAAGAAAGGGCCTGGGTACCTCAGTGTGAGGTACCATGGAGCAGGATTTTATAGAAAAGCTGTCTTAAATGGTATCACAATGCAAGAAAATCTAACTGTGGACACTCGGAGTCTTCTGTGGACAGAGTTCTTATAGGCTAGAGCATCATGACTGCCCCACAGTAAACACCAAAGGCCAGGTAGCTGACAAAGTATCTACAGACTGAAGTTCACGTGTGTGTAAAACACTAACAAAATATCTGGAAAACAGCATTATTTGAAGCGGAAATATGCTGGACAGTTTACTGAGCAAGGTTTACCTTGCAATGATTTACCCAAGGTCAGAACTAAGGAGGAGGCAAGATTGGCATCCAGGCATTTAATACAGACTAAGTGCTGTCTGCTATTCTTCTGTCAGAAACCCCACTATAAGTTAGCTCTAGACGCAACAGCCTGGATTCTATAATGCAGTTTGGGTCAACCAGTGAGGAGCTGGTGCGCAGGAAAACCATTGATCTTTCCTGGGCTGTGGGTATAAAGGAGTGGACTGGAGGTTAAGATGCATGAGAGTGGGAAAAGCCACAGGGACAAAGGACAGTTCAAGTCTTTAAGGATACAATCCATCCATGAGAAACCTCTCCATGAGTCTGTAAGGGAAATGCATGAGGTCACAGGTCACGTAGCACCTCTAACTTCTTGTCCCTACTTTATCACCCCTGGGCTGACAACCTGGAAGCCACCTGGGGCTTCCTAGCTCTTGTGAATTTTCAGTCAGTTTCTAGTCAGCCTGCACCGTGGGAATCACCATTGCCAAGGGCAAACAGTCAACCCACTGGTGCCACTCTGGGGGTCAATCTGCATGGAGCTCTCTGACCTCTTATTTCCATCTCACATACTGCTACACACAGAATTACTCATCTATGCAGGGGAAACTGAGGCCAAGAAGACTATTCTTCAATTGGTAGTCATTTTCTCAAGACTCTGCCGTTCCTTAAGGCTTTGCTTAGATATCACCTGAGCAGGAAGGTGACTGTAGGAGGTAAGAAGTTCCACCAGGTTTGAACTCTTTCGTTTCTCCCTGGCCTGCATAGAACCCCAACAGAAACACTAGTTGATTTACCTTAATGCCTCTACTCATCAGAACAGAGGATTGGCACAGCAGTTTGGGAATCTATAGTCTACGGGTATCTCCCAATGTCCAGGCAGTGTACTGGTGCCCAGTCAGCATCTGAACACATAGATGTGAACACAGCTAACAAGCTTAGTTTGGTATACATCTTGGAGTCACAGGATAGCCTTGAAAACTTTTCTTGGTATTATAACTACTGGCTCCCAATCAGACAATACAGTAAATCTAAAGAAACAACAAAACAACAAACCTCCCATCTCCTAGAAAGATATTAAAATCATATATATGTACATATGATTTATAAAACAGTGCATGTAAGTTTTAAATAAAAACAAACAGATTTTAATGCTCCTATGATTATTAAATTTCAAATGTCAACATGATGCAGTCTAGAATCACCTGGCGGGGGGCCTTGGGACCTAGAAATATTGAAAACTGGCCGAGAATTCTTGAGTCACAGTGAAATGAAAATGAGGTTTTCTCACCCACCAACCTTCTTCTAGACACAGACTCTACCATGGTCTCTCTCTCTCTGCTTTAGGTCTCAAAGGGGCTGGAAACTACTAGTCTTTAAAATGTCCTAAAGGCCAGAACTGTGTTAGTCTTTCGATGTTCTATTAACAACTTAGTTTTTTAAAAAAAACTACATTAAGTTAGGCTAATACTTAGGAGGCCCCCTTGGGCTTCTCTCTAGCCCACATTTCCCTAGAGGTCCATCAGTTGCTAAGTCAACAACTGGTCTTTCCTTGCCTGCCACTTTGGTTTTCTGTGTCAGTTCTAAATTCAAGTGTGGACGAAGGATTGCTATTTACTGGGTAATCTTCCAAATCCTTACCTTAATTGTAGGGGATATTGTTGGGGTTAAAACAATTGTAAAATATGACAGCAGAACTTTAAACATAAGGTAGAGAAATGAATGTGAATTCATGAAACTGGCCTAAAATCAGCAAGGCCTCTAGGGACTCCTCATAGCTATCTGGGTCTGAAGTAGAATGTGAGGTGATCTGGGACCTGGCGAGGTGGAAGACTAAACCAGACATTTACTTAGGAAAAACCTCTATCCTCATCCTTTGACGGAAGAAATGGGCATGCACCCTCACCACCTCACCCTGGATGGGTGAGAGGTGGGACGCTGATGGAGATAGGCCAAAAAAGGACTGCAGAGCCTTTCTTCAGCTCTCCAAGTGGCAGGTTCTACCCCTGCTCAGGCAGGCGCTGGAGGCAGAAGAATAATCCTGTCTTTAACACCATCACAGTCAACATCATTGCTATCTGTGCTTTTCAACTCAGGGAGTCCCTCCCAGAAAGCATCTTTACTGCCTCTATTCTACCCATCACATTCTTCTCCCCATCCCTGTCCCACCCTAGCTGTCCCTCAACCCTTACACACATAGTAACACCCCACTTGCGACCTCCTTACTCTGTACTATTCCAGTGATTCCCAGGGTGACCCACTCTACAGCTTCTGTCAAGACTCAGAAGGGTCCCAGATTTCTGTCCCTTTGGCTCTCTCCCATTTCCTCATAAATACGGTTATAGATATGAGCCTGTTGTTCTGTGTGTGTGTGTGTGTGTGTGTGTGTGTGACACGGGCTCCAGTTAAGGCTCCCCCTCTTCAGCTAATAGAAACCACACTCTTCTTCATTTCTGGAAGACTTTTCTAATCAAGCCATTCTGGGATTGTTTCTTCTTCCCTAATCTCCCAACATACTTGGACTTGCCCACCGCACTGTCCCCCAGGCAGATGATCTTCACGTTGTCATGAGCATCGTATTTCTCTTGGTCCAGCTCACAATGTTTGGCTCTGTCCCCTGCCATTAGCTCTTGGCTGTAGAAAAGAGCCAGCCTTGGAGTCTTATCACTGTCTGGAAAAGTCAATGAGAAGCCACTGTTAGAGGTGAGAGCTCCCTTCAATTAAATCCACTTTCTTCTTTTTTCCTCAACAGCTGAAGGAGTGCCCAAGGACACACATCCTGACAACTTGGCCACCATCTACTTAGGGCTGCAGCTCTGCCTCTGGATTCTTCTGTCATTTCCTGTTGCAGATGTGCTTGGGCCACACCTCTCCTCCTACCTTCCAGACTATATTTACAAGTTCAACATACAAGTGTCCTTCCTTGTAAAACACAAAGCAACAAGCAACAACAAATAGTGCCTAAGTCACACAGTAAGGGATATTTGGTAAAAACGAGGGGACACTAACCATACAATCTGTGATGCCTGACCCATATTCTTGGCCCCCCTTCCCGCTCCATCTTGTTGCCATCAGCAGCTGCCTCACACTCCCTTCACCTTGGTCTTCCTCACGACTTTCTTTTGCAGGTGCTATTTTTAACCTCCAGTACAGTGGTTCTCAACCTTCCTATTGCTGCGACCCTTTAATATCCCCTCATGTTATGGCGACCCCAACCATAAAATTATTTCATTGCTACTTCATAACTAATTTTGCTACTGCTACGAATCATATGCAAACACCTGTGTTTTCTGATATTAAGGGGCCCCTGTGAAAAGGTGGTTCGACCTTCCACAGGGTCGTGACCCACAGGTTGAGAAATGCTGCTCTAGTAGTTCCAAACGTTTTCTAAATGTAGATGATACAAACCATACCTACATCAAGATTTTGTCCTTCACTGCCTGAACTCAAATATTTAACTGCTCATTAGATTTGTAACTAGGACACTAGGGCATATAGGAACGCTACCCTAAACATAAACAGAACTTTAGCTCTGTGCAAACTCATATTCCTATTTCCATAAGTACAAGACATCAGTGTTAGTCAGTGTCAACACCAGTGTGTCGCATCGTTTCTAGCTTGGTCCACTCGCTTCATATCCAAACTGCTAGGGATGCACAATCCAGATTCTAACTGGGCACACAGCAATTACACTCCGGAGCAGCAGCAGTTGGCACTCACTAATCGTTAACTCGAGCAGACATTGAAGCAGGCTCAACTGGCTGCAGCGAGGGACACGATACCAATCTGGAATACAAATCTGGAAAAAAAGGGTTCCGCGTTTGCACGACTGTATTTTGGCACGGCCTCGGCCCACGCAGGAACTCAGGCTCCAGCAGTGACTAAAGGAGAACATAGCGGGGACTGCCCCTTCAACCTCTCCATCCTGCAGAGGGAGTGATCCGTTCTAAAGCCAACCCCCGTACCCCCAAGTCTATCGATTCACGAAGGAACTCCTCAGTGACTGTCCCTGTCCTCACGGGTCTGGGGGGGGGCTCTCTTTCGTGTGATAAACGTTTTTAGGCGTCCCACCAGGCCTAACCACCATCTCTCGTAAAGGACTCGCGAACCGCGGTCGGGCCTCCGCCCGGTCCCCGCCTTCCCTACACCCCACCTCTCAGGCGGGTTTTCCAGGCACTTTGACGTCGCCTCGGCCTCGAGGGAGCCG
>LOEQ01000396.1:0-19361 GCA_001685075.1 Bramus lutescens
CTGGAGAGGGAGGGGGAGGGAAATAGGAGGAGGTGGAAATTTTTAATAAAAAAATTTAAAAAAATTTTAAAAGACACAGCATCATTCTATTTGTACAAAGCTCCAAAATGGGGCCTGGTGGAACATACCTTTAATCCTAGCACTCAAGAAGCAGAAGAATATCTTTGTGTATTTAAGGCCAGACTGGTCTGCTTAGGGATTTCTAGGCTACTCAAAGCAACACAATGAAATCCTGTCTTTAAAAAACAAACTAAAATACTTTGTAAACAAGCAAACTACACTGATGAAGCTGAAAGTCCCCTAGCATGATCAAGTATACTTGAAGAGAAGGAGAGATAAGAGATTCAGTGTAAAAAACTCAGAGACAGGAAAGTTATTATATATTGTGACTGAAGAAGCATTAGGTAGTTACATGCATTTATAAACGGTCATACAGTTGAACACTGAAATATGTCAATTTTAATGTAAATTGTATCTTTGTTCCATGGATTTTTCTATTTTTAAGAATATGGCCAAATAATGATGGTAGATTCAGGAACTGAGAAAAAACCATGCCCTGTGGTTCTTCCATCCAACTCTGCAATTCGGAAACTTTAGAAACATGAAAAGCCTAAAACCTTACAAACCTAACCTTACTCCTCACTGGTTGTTTATAGCCTTGGGCAAGGAGGAAAAAAAAAAGAGTAAGGATAATGCTAGCAATACTATTTGAATACTAATACACACTGCTGTTAAGCTCCGGAGCACTGTAAATAATGTGCTTCTCTATTTTCATGACTGATACCTCAAGTTCAAGCACAGTATGTTTATCTGCACTTTCATTGAAATACCATAGCTCAAAAAAAAAAAACCAAACCCACCATTACTTGGAGTGTTAACACAGAAACTATCCAATGTAAATTGCTTATTAACTCAACTGCTCACTCTTCCCAACAACATGACTAAAAAAAGTCTTTGATAACATCTCCAGATTGTTATAACAGTTTTTCCTTTAAATTATACTTTGTTAAAATTTTAAAAAAATATTCTGGTTGTTATAGCAGCTCTATATTGTATTTAGAAACAATTTTTGATTTTTTCACTTTCTGTAATTTATAAGTAGACTCAGGTATTTTCAAAGTTCTATCCAATACACTACAGAATTTTACACTTTCTAACAGGAAATATATATCCTATGCCCCCAGTAACACACTTTATAGAGTACTACATACACCATGACTTATTAAAATTTTCATTGCATTACTTGTTTCAAAAGTGCCTAATATCCTGAGTATTTTCTTACTGAAAGTTTCTTTGAAAAGGAAAAACAAATTGCATAACTGAACACTAGCATCAAAATTAAAGAGGTGATCTTAAGACATTTGATTTGGGGCTTTTTGATTTTTTACATTCATACCTCTCTTTGTATAAATGTACATGTAAATGTGTGCGCGCATGTGGACCCTTAGTTGGGAGTCAGAGGACAACTTGCAAAAGCCAGTCTTTCTTTCCCCCATGAAGGGATCAACTATGGGTTGCCAGGCTTGACACCAAGCACCATTACCTGCTGAGCTACATCTCTGGCTTTCTATTTTGGATTATAAAGATGTTTATCTCTGCTTTGGCATAGTAATACGTCCCCATGACCTCAGCCCAACCTGTCTANCTGGAGAGGGAGGGGGAGGGAAATAGGAGGAGGTGGAAATTTTTAATAAAAAAATTTAAAAAAATTTTAAAAGACACAGCATCATTCTATTTGTACAAAGCTCCAAAATGGGGCCTGGTGGAACATACCTTTAATCCTAGCACTCAAGAAGCAGAAGAATATCTTTGTGTATTTAAGGCCAGACTGGTCTGCTTAGGGATTTCTAGGCTACTCAAAGCAACACAATGAAATCCTGTCTTTAAAAAACAAACTAAAATACTTTGTAAACAAGCAAACTACACTGATGAAGCTGAAAGTCCCCTAGCATGATCAAGTATACTTGAAGAGAAGGAGAGATAAGAGATTCAGTGTAAAAAACTCAGAGACAGGAAAGTTATTATATATTGTGACTGAAGAAGCATTAGGTAGTTACATGCATTTATAAACGGTCATACAGTTGAACACTGAAATATGTCAATTTTAATGTAAATTGTATCTTTGTTCCATGGATTTTTCTATTTTTAAGAATATGGCCAAATAATGATGGTAGATTCAGGAACTGAGAAAAAACCATGCCCTGTGGTTCTTCCATCCAACTCTGCAATTCGGAAACTTTAGAAACATGAAAAGCCTAAAACCTTACAAACCTAACCTTACTCCTCACTGGTTGTTTATAGCCTTGGGCAAGGAGGAAAAAAAAAAGAGTAAGGATAATGCTAGCAATACTATTTGAATACTAATACACACTGCTGTTAAGCTCCGGAGCACTGTAAATAATGTGCTTCTCTATTTTCATGACTGATACCTCAAGTTCAAGCACAGTATGTTTATCTGCACTTTCATTGAAATACCATAGCTCAAAAAAAAAAAACCAAACCCACCATTACTTGGAGTGTTAACACAGAAACTATCCAATGTAAATTGCTTATTAACTCAACTGCTCACTCTTCCCAACAACATGACTAAAAAAAGTCTTTGATAACATCTCCAGATTGTTATAACAGTTTTTCCTTTAAATTATACTTTGTTAAAATTTTAAAAAAATATTCTGGTTGTTATAGCAGCTCTATATTGTATTTAGAAACAATTTTTGATTTTTTCACTTTCTGTAATTTATAAGTAGACTCAGGTATTTTCAAAGTTCTATCCAATACACTACAGAATTTTACACTTTCTAACAGGAAATATATATCCTATGCCCCCAGTAACACACTTTATAGAGTACTACATACACCATGACTTATTAAAATTTTCATTGCATTACTTGTTTCAAAAGTGCCTAATATCCTGAGTATTTTCTTACTGAAAGTTTCTTTGAAAAGGAAAAACAAATTGCATAACTGAACACTAGCATCAAAATTAAAGAGGTGATCTTAAGACATTTGATTTGGGGCTTTTTGATTTTTTACATTCATACCTCTCTTTGTATAAATGTACATGTAAATGTGTGCGCGCATGTGGACCCTTAGTTGGGAGTCAGAGGACAACTTGCAAAAGCCAGTCTTTCTTTCCCCCATGAAGGGATCAACTATGGGTTGCCAAGCTTGACACCAAGCACCAGAGCTACATCTCTGGCTTTCTATTTTGGATTATAAAGATGTATATCTCTGCTTTGGCATAGTAATACGTCCCCATGACCTCAGCCCAACCTGTCTACATGATAAGACTATGACAAGGAAGGAAGAGGGAGTGAACAACATATTTGTGCTGTACTACATCCATAGAAATAAAAATACTGGAAACAAAGAAAGGGAAAACTGAGATTAAATACTACTCTTTTAAACATTAAAAACTCATGAGAGAATCTTGAACTATTTAACTTATTACCAACATAGACAAGTGAATTAAACACACACATACCTTTTGGAAAAAAAAGCACAGAAGATTATTTGATAATGTCTTTCCAGGAAGGCAATATTTCCAATGGAAAAGAATTTAAAGATTCTGTTTTTAACAATAAATAATAACTTAGGATAGGCTTGGTGGCACATACCTATAATCCCAGCTCTTGGACTTACACAGGAAGTTTCTGAGTTTGAGATCATATCAAGCTATAGAGCAAAACTTTATCTCCACATAGAATGATTAAAAATGATCATGAGAGCAAGGCTTAGTTCAACCTCTGTGGTATGTAATTTTTCAAACATTTAAGAAAACTACAAATTCATAAATTCTTTGATACTGAGACTATACTTATAGCAAAGCATTCATATATTTAAAAATGTGTAAGTAATTTACAAGTATCCTGTGAATCACTGTAATAGCAAAAATTAAGAAGTGATATGCCATGTATAAAAATCAGGTTAGAAAAAAATAACAATGCTGACAGTGGTAGCAACACTCAGTAACTATCTACTAACAAGCTTTCATGTCAGTACATTTAATTTGCCCAACAGTTTTATGAGGATGTACTAGTCTTTCTCAATGTACAGATGAGAAAACTAAGACCTCTAATAGCAAGTTGCAAACAGATTTTGCTAGTAACTGATATACTTTGACAGAATGGCTATGACTAATCACTATTTGTTGTTCATTATTAAGGGCTCCATTGAACTGTCAATATACATTAATGCGATCTGGGATTGATAAAGAATAATGTGCACAATACACTCATATATTCCAAAAGAGATACTTAAATATATATCATATATTAAAATATTACTAAAAAGGTATGTAGTAAGCTGAAAAACCTGGTTACATTCAGGAATAAGAAAATACGACTGATATTTAAGGGGTAAGAAATATATAACATATGTTTTTGAAATATCTCAAAAAATGTATTTCTCAAAACAAAGTATATATAAATGCAGTTGAATAAATCCTTTTAAAAAAAGACTTATTTTTATTATTTTTTTAATATGAAGTGTATGCCTGGTACCTGCAAGGGTCACAAGAGTCAAATACACTATAATTGGAGTTACAGATGCTTGTGAGCCACAAGTGGGCATGGGAGAACTGAACCTATGTCCTCTACAGATAACCACTGACCTATTTCTCCAGTGATGCTCCTGGCTACATTTTCATTTTTTATTTTTAAAAGATTAATATAATTCTTACTGATCATAAATATAGAATGTTTGTCATGGGGCATATATAGAGATTTTGGCCTATTGTTATTTGTACAGTTATGGAAAGTGGAAGAAGCTTTAGAAGGTGAGATCTAACATAAGGAAAGAGGTCACTGCAGTTTATCTTGGAGGTGGGATATATACTCCTGTGGCCTCTTATTTTCTCTTTTTCTGCTTCCTGAATGCCATGATTTGAATAGCCTATATCATACATTTCTACAGCCATTACACATTCGAATCCTTACCTAAATGCAACAGAGACAAATGAGTATGAACTGAAAATTCTGAATGCTGATGTCAAAATAAATCTTTCCTGCTTGTAATGAAAACTGACCAACCCAGAAAATTAAAACAAAGGGTTATGACTACACCAAACTTCATCACTGAGTTTAGAACCATTTGAATTAAGTCTGTGGAAGAAATCTGGAAGTTTTCAGGACAGAGGCCTAAAATGCTCTAAGAAATACAAAGTGTGGGATTTTAATGGAAACTGAGATGGCCAACATACCAAGTAGAATTTGGAGAAAAATGACTGCTCATGAGGTTTCTATTTGTGAATTAGACTAGAGGTCATTTGTGTTACATACATACATACATACATACATACACATACATACATACGCACACACGCACAAAAACCCTGTTTATGTTTTATAATTTAAAAGCTGAATTTAAAGATGACAGAATAATAATTTGGTCTAGAGAAGTTCAAGGGTACACACAATTCAGGTGGTTGCATAGGTACTGCTAGTTCTGTTTAGTAGCTGTTGATGAAAACGGGGGAAGGGGAGAAAACAACAGAAATATCTTGAAAAACCTGGTCAGTGAAAAAAAATCCTATAAACTGGGATTAATGATTCCCCTTTAGGAGAGATTTCACAAACACCCTACACCTGAATAACAGAAATACCTTGAAGGCATTTCAAAAATAAGCCAGTTCTTGCACGATGCAAACTCAAGGATAGTGTAAACTCCATCTCAATGGCTCTCCCTTAAGAGTTTTACAAGAAAACATTGCTCACAAAGAACAACCTAGGAAGTGTTTCCTCAAGATTACTTTATTATGCTCAGTTACCCAAGCATTCAAGAGACTGTTGCAACCACAGTCTAAGCCTGGCTATGACAGAAGCTGGAAAATAAAAATGATCCATAGAACACAATGTTGGTTTTTCAAGGATGCAGAAAGGAAGACTATAGAATTACAGACACATCCATCCACATTTCAAAGAAAATCCAGGAAGGTTGGGCAATTTCTGACAAGTCTGTAATTACTGTATGTAGTACTTAAGAAGGGATATACAAAGAATGAAGCTAAGATGCAATCAAGATGCCAAGAACTTAAAAATAAGCAGGATATGGAATGTTGGTCTAGGAAAACTGCAGACAGAAAGGAAGAGAGATAGAGAGGAGGGGAGGAAGAATGGGAGGAAATTGTGGGCTATCAAATTGCAAGGCTGCAGGGGTGGAGCTTTCCAAACACAATGAACTTCTATTATACCATTACTAGCCTGGAAGTCAGATATGGATCTACAAGATTTTAGCATTAGCCCAGCTAAGCTTCAGTCTTACTCTAGTCCCTCCTACTTTCTAGGCTCCTACACTTACTTTTTAGAATGGAAGTGTTTGCTTTATGCTACTACATGTTGTAAGAACAGAAATTTCTTTTTGATAGTAAAGGTATTTCTTTTTGATATTACTGGACTTTTTCTTGAGCAACAATGGAACTGGTAACACCACACTCTCTAAAAATAAGACTAATTACATTATGAAAACCACTATATGTGGGAAAAGGGTAGAAGGATATGATTTGAATATGAAATGCCCCTCACATTTTTAAACTTTGATCTGCAGCCTGGGGAGCTACTTTTTTACAAATGTTAAAAATGCTAGCAGGTGGTGGTTACCTGAAGGAAATAGGTCACTGGCAGTGTTAACTTTGGAGTTATATCTTGATCTAGAGGTTTTCTGTTAACAGTCCTATCTAATTTCCAGCCTCCATGAAATAAGCGGCCTTTGCTAAAATTGTCAGCTGACATTATATTTTGAGTTCAAAGAAGTAGTCACCCAACCATGAACTAAAACAACGAACTAACCCATGAACAAAAATAAATCTTTCCTGACTTCCATTTCACTGCAAGCAAAGAAACACTAACAAAATGTCTACAAAGGCACTTGTGGAGTCTTCAATAATGCATGCACAATGAAGTATACAAGTACAAAAACCAAACACAAATTTACCAGAATGCAAAAATTTATGTCTTCTTACTATATCATATGTGCTGTGGGATATCATTCTGTATGCTGTGAATATGTGTTGCTCTCTTTGGTTGCTAGATAAAGCCAGACAGGATGGGGCAGGCGGGAAATTGAGGCAGAGATACAGGAGAAGGGCAGAGTCTGGGAGAAGCCAGTAAGACACTGAGGAAGCTAGATATGTAAAAAAAAAAACAAGGCAACATCACAGCCACATGGCAAAACATAAATAAGAAATATGGATATTTAAAGTTAAGAGTTAGCTAATAATAAGTCTGAGCCATTGGCCAAATATTTATAATTGATATTAAGCCTCTGAATGATTATTTGGGAAATGGGGGTGGGTGGGAATGAAACCTCAGATCACACATATGAAAAAAAGTGAATTTAAAACAACGCTCAAAACTAAAAGTAAAACATACCCTCTGATAAATATCACTATGTACAAAAATAACGGTTAGTGCTGACAATAATAATCACAACAAAGTAAAAAGAAGGAACCTTTCTTTGTAATACATTGTAGTTACAAGATCTTTGAAATAATACAAGGTAGTGTTTTTCAGCTCCACTAGCTATTAGTGATGAGACAATGCAAAATATATAGTCTCTATGAAACTCAAATAACTTATTTTTTTAGTTAACTGCCTTTTTGTTTTTTCTTGCTAATGACAAGATTTCATTCTTTTTATGGCTGAAAAAAAAATCCTGTTGTGTGGTTTGCAGACTTCCAAGTCTTTAATATAATGTCCAAAAGTGTTGGGTTATTTAGTAGATGATCTATATCCATCCATCTATCTGCCTATTGAGAGCCTTGGTTTCCATCCATAGGGTCAGAAGACATTATAACTGGAACGAGATGGAATCCCAATGCACACTTAATTTACATTTCCCTGATGGACAACCATACTGAAATTTGTTTTTATGTTTATGTGGGCCATTTGTACACCATCTTTTGAGAGCTGTATTCTCATTTCATCAGTTGTGATTGTTTAAGATAACGGACTGTGAAGGTGAGGACAGGGCCACTACAAAGGACATCCAGTGCATTGATAAGTGCTTCAATTCCTAGAACTTGGGAGAATGTATAGGACACTGAAGTTCAAAAATATTTGCAGGAAAAAAACACAGGTTAAGTCTTTTATACTGTGTCTGCAGTTTGTAAAAAGTTCAGTCAATACTGGGCTGAAGTTTAGTGACTCCATTTTTACCATTGCTTAACTTGAAGTCCATGAAATGATAGGACATTTTCATGGGTTGCTGGTTTTGGTAGAACTCTAGTAACTCCCTGGAACTTAATGGAACTCGATCTACTTACATGTGTTTGCAGTTTAAAATGTTGTTTGGAAAATAAGGATTGCTTTTTTTCTCTAAGAACCAGAAAGTAATTCCAGCAGTTGTCTAACCATTTCTACCTATAGTCTTCATATACAGAGGAGAGAGGAATAGGCCCAAAAGCACTAGATACCCTTATCCAAAATATCGTATATTTACCAGATTTAAGAGAAAGAAATAAAGTAGTAAACTGTCTCACAGGTATGTATGTAAACCTTACTATAGTCTGGAGAACTGGAATCCTCTTCTTTGATGCTACTTTCCCATTTGAAACTTTCCTTCCCATAGGTCCTATACTAGCCACAGGAGGAACCTAACCTTTGTTTCAGGCCAAGTAAAACTAAAAATGCATAAAGGTGACAGTTACCTGAAGAAATAAAAGACAGGAGACTAAAAACAGGTAAATTCTTGAGACTTGATAGTATAACAGTATTTCAAATAACATTATAATTTCTAGTTTTTAATGACATCACATTGCATACTCAGATCTTGATGTCATTGACACCAAGATGTGATGAAATATACTAACCCTTCTATACTAGCAAAAAGTATTCCAAAGAGAAAAGTCCTTCCAAGTGCTCTATGTATGAATCATCCTTTTATTTAAAAGATTAGAGTTACAGATTCTTAATAAATATTACCTAACATTGTGATGTTGAAGGGATACTATAAACATGACAAGGCCAACTTTTGGTTGTGTCTCTCTCTTGTTTCTTTCATTTTTACTTTCTTGTGCTGAGGAGTTCCATCCAGACATGTGAATGTGCCATCCCGGGGGGCGGATGGTCTGAGAAAGGAGCACAGGGCCCCTCCAGTTCCTGCTACAGGGGCTTCTTTATTCCACACGACCCTGCCTCCCTCAAGCCTGCCCAATTGTCCGAGAAGTCCTTGGCCCAGGAACAGTTCCTGCTCCTGCACTGAGGCTATCCACCACCCAGATGGGTGAGTGTCTGCCTGCCCAACTGGAAGGTCCCCTGAAGGGAGTGCAGGGCACCTCCTACTCCTGCTACAGGGGCTTGTTTGTTCCACAAGACCCTGCCCTCCCCCCGAGTTCGCCCTTTTGTCTGCAGGGTCCTTGGACTACCAGGAGTCCCTGTTCCTGTACTGAGGAGATCCATTCAGATGGGAGTGTGCCATCCTGGGGCAGACGATCCGGGAAGGGAGCACCGGGCCTCTCCAGCTCCTGTTGCAGGGGCTTCTTTATTCCACACGACCCTGCCTCACCCAAGCCTGCCCAGAAACAGTTCCTGCTCCTGCACTGAGGAGATCCACCCAGAGAGTCAGTCACAGCAAAGACTGGACCAAGACGCCAAGACTCTCCTGGCTGCATTTGAAGGAAGAGATGGGCAGGCGCCAATGCAAGAATTCCTCCAACAACCAGAAAGGCTATATGACAACTCCAGAATCCAGGGATCACGCAACAAGAAGACTGGAACACCCTAATCAAGAAGAAGTAGAAGAAATCCACTTTAAACATAACACTATGAAAATAATAGAGGACCTTAAACAAGATGTGAAAAACTGCTTTAAAGAAACGGAAAAGACAAACAAAAACATAGAAGAAATGAATAAATCTCTCTAAGATACACAAGAAAACTAAGAAAAAGCAATCAAACAGGTAATGGAAACAGTTCAAGAGTTGAAAAATGAAATGGAGGTAATGAAGAAAACACAAACCGAGGGAAGGCTGGATATGGAAAATCTGGGTAATGGATCAGGAACTACAGAGACAAGAATAACCAACAGAACACAAGAGATAGAAGAAAGAATCTCAGACGCTGAAGAAAATATAGAGGAAATAAACTCATTGATCAAAGAAAATAACAAATCCAACAAATTCTTAACACAAAACACCCAAGAAATTGGGGACACCATGAAAATTGTTAAATATGTTGGGGTGTATGTGAATTACCTAGGTTGTGTGTGAATGGGGGGGGAATAAAAACCTATTAAGATGATATTTTAGAAAATCTGTAATATTTTAGATTGTCTTAAAAGTTGTGGTTGTATTTTCACTGATGAGTCTGTCTCTAGATGGCAGTCTATACTTTGTAACACAGCTAGCTAAAAATACAACGATGGTTGTGCATTATATTGGTAAATTAGCATCTGTTATTTATGTTTATTGAAAAACAAGCTCTGTAAGTGGGTTCTCCCATTTATCCCAATGGTTCAGTCCCAAACATGATTTTGTCAGAAGTGTTCTCCAAAGTCCCTTCTCTAGAAATGGATTGGGCCTCCAAAATGTGACAAGGAGCGGAGAATAACAGCACAAGAGTAAAGTAAAGAGTAAAGAGTAAAGTTATTTATCTCATGCCATAAGAAGTATTGCAGTGCCTAAGAAGAGATGAAGTTCAGCCATGGGCAGCTGAGTTATGAAGAGCACTGACTCAGGAACTTCAGGACTGTCTGAACTTTTCTGCTCTATGTTATCTCTATCCATTAGTATTTGCTTTCCTTGGAAGCATCAATCAAGGCAATATTCTTCTGTACCAGTACTCTATGGAGAACTCCAGTTGACTGCCTTAAAGGGACTTCCCGACTATCTGAACTAGTACCCACCCAAATGACATTCCAGTCTTCCTTCCTCTCCCCTTCCTTATTTATTCTTAATAAATTTGCTCACTCAAAACAAAAATGATGTCCAAACTCTGGACCATATAAAACAGTGATAGATAAAGCAAATGCCAAAAGAAAAAAAAATCACATATTTGGCACGTAAAGTGTGATTGTCAGTTACCTAGTCTTTCAGGACTATACAAGGGCTATGGTATCTTCATAGAACAGACAACTCATTAAATGTTAGTTTAGCAAATTTTAAAGTTTGGTTGACTGGAGATAGGTAACCCATTTCTGAAAGTAAGCACTGTTCATAGTTCATTAAAGATGTCCAAATATTTTCCTCAAATCTTAACACTGTTAAAATAACCTCATTTTTAGTGCTCAAGCTCTTTACATGAGACAAAAGAAACAATAGTGAAAAAACTAAATTTACATTTAAAATGTCAGTAAATTCCCTGTTCTCTGCTTCTAAAATGGTTAAAACCTTAGTTTAACATTCCAACACATGATTTGATATATGATAGTTTAAAAAGGAATTAAATAATAGAATGCTTGAAGAAAATGTACCAGAATGTGGGTCCAAACACAAGCATAAAAAAAAGGTAACAAAAATATTCCCTAAGTGTCTTCTAGGAAGAGTGTTGTAGAAAAATATGTCCCTCATCATGTGCTAACTCTCTAGCATAGCCCCAAAGAAAAACTGTCCCAGAACCCCATGCACAGACCCAGTCCAACCATAGGTCAGAGAGGGCATTCTCAATGTTGACAGGTACCACATGGCATCCTGCGACAATGACTCCAGGCAGGAACCCGTTGAGTCAGTTGGTCAAACCATACACCAAACCGTCATCCTTTAAATGACCCCAGACAGTATTACTCCTTCCACCTTCACCTGAGAATAGAACAGCATTCTGCTTCCTGAATTCCTAAAGCACTACCAATTTGCACTGTGACCCTTAACCCTGCCATCCCCAAACCACCTATAGAACCTAGACATAGATCCTAGACAGTCCTACAAAGAATTCTGGACATTAGCAGAGTAATAATCTAAACCCAGAGAAGGTTTACTTTTAGAATGAAAAGTGAAATTTTTCCCTAGCTGGGCTGGAACACATCAGAAACTCCATTCAAGCATGTTAAGTTGTCGCCCCCCAAACTATATTCAGGGAACCAAGTACCTGATCTACAGTCTGAAAAAATATGATAACAACAAAAATTCTAACACTCATTTAACAAAGGTGAGAGTATATAGCCAGACCAATAAACACCACCAATAAACTAACTCTAGATGCCTAGGTCCCATTGCAAAAACACATGCCACACACAAAAATCAAAACAATTTTTCTCCTCCAGAAATTTGAACCACAGTGTTGATACACTCTGAGAAAAGCAACTTAGTTAACACATAAGGCAATGGTTTCACAACACAGACTAATAGCCACAATACGATTTTTTTCCTGTTTGTTTTGTCCTGTTCTGATTTGCTTGATTATTATTATTATTATTTTAGATGTTCGTTAGTATTCTAATAAGAAGAGAAAGAGTGTGGATTTGGGTGGGTGGGACAGCAGGGAGCAGGTGGGGAAATGGAAACTGTGATCAGAATATACTTTATAAAAAAGACTAGTTTAAACTTAAACAAAAAAAGAATGATTTCAAAACACCAATTACAAAAATGTTCAAGAAACTCAAAGAGAATATGAATAAATGTCAAAATGAAAATCACAAAAGCAAAAACAGATGAATAAAATATAAAATGAAAATTAATAAAGATGTGAAAATAAAATTCATTAAAGAGTATCTCTAAAGAAAAGGCAATTTGACATAAAAATTCAAAAACAGAAACTCAGAAAGTCAAAGTTCAAAGAAGATTCACACCTATAGACTGGACTGGATCAAGTGGAAGAGAGAATATCATGCCTTAAAGACAAGTTACAGGAACAGGAAAATATTCAAAAGAAAATATTAAATCTAATAAATCCCATGAAAGGAACTTGAAAGAACTCTGGTACACAAAAATGGCAAGCCTACAAATCAAATGTGTAGAAGAGAAGAAACAGTCAAAGGTATAAAAATATTTTCAACCACTAGGCGGTGGTGGCGCATGCCTTTAATCCCAGCACTTGGAAGGCTGAGGCCAGTGGATCTCTGAGAGTTCGAGGCCAGCCTGATCTACAAGAGCTAGTTCCAGGACAGACTCCAAAGCTACAGAGAAAACATGTCTTGAAAAATCTTAAAAAAAAAACAAAAAACAAAAAACAAACACCACCACCACCCCAATCAAAGGAAAGAGATGCATATCAGGGTACAAGATGGATATACAGAACACCAAATGGACAGGCTGGGAAAACAAGCTCCCCACTTCAAAGAGCATGTATTAGTATCTCATTTCAATAAAAAACTCAATGTACTGAAACAAAGAAATAAAACTAAAAGATATAGTCAGAAAGCAGAGAAAAATGCTGGCAATCAGTTTGCATTCTCCTTTTACTGTTTTTGGTGCCTCAATGTGATGATTAATGAATGCATCTGCCCTGTTCAGTGACATGTTTGTAGAAACATCCTTACAACACCCAGAGGTATGTTTCCATGATGGTCTAAATTAAATGAAGTTGACAAGATTAACCATCACACTCATTGTCAAAACTTGGTTAAAAATGAAGACAAAAAAATTAATGCTAAAATTTTTGATTAAAAAACAATTCATAAACAGTAATTTTCTGTTTTTATTGAAGATTTTGAAAGACAGAAATGTACTGCTTCTTAGGCGGGTAACACTGACCAGGAAAATAAGAGAAAATACCCTTAAAAACACACTCTGCTAAAAATGATCAAAACAAAATTGTAGTGGCAGATAAAGTTATACTGCTAAAGTGACAGGTTCAATAAACAGGATTTATTTTACAACTGTGTACCTCGACATCCTGAACACTGGATAAAAAAGTTGATTAAATCCAGAAGTGCGATGTCCCTGTCTTGTTTATATGATTCAATCCAGTCATCCACCACGGACTGTAAGAAAAAAAATATAAAAATAATTTTAAAAAATTTTGGCAATACACTAAACAGATTTTTTTAAACTGTGTGTGTGTATATGGAAGTGATTAAATAAGACAATCTCTTACCTGAAGCTACTGCTCTGTTGTCAAATAAAAGCAGACTTCTTTATTTATAAGGTTAATAAGAGGTTCATTACTAGAGCTCAAAGATTTGTTTAAAATAAAGCTGACATTAAAAATCTCATCAAAGTTACTATTAAAATAATGTTAAGCTTATATGATAAATATTAAAAATAACATATATAGATACGAGATTTCTAAGTTTAGCAAACTTAATCCATTATAGTGTACACAAAGAATGCATATCAAGGCAACAAGCATTTTTTTAAGTAATTTAAGAATGGGTCTGTATTTGCAAATGAAATGTATGAATCAAAATTATAAGAAAAACTTCTGTACTACTTTAACTAGATTTCAGAAAGTAATAAAATCACTGACACAACTATTTTCCCATATTTTTACAATAAAATAGCTGAAATATATACCTAAGAAAAGACAAAATCCTAAATGATCTAGCTGTCTAAATGTTTAAGATACTTCAAATAACAAGAAATAAGTCAACCACTCAATATAGCCTGTATTAAAAGCAAACATTAGTAAAATACTGCAAAAAAGCAATGACATGTAATAAGAACACCAAAATCTAACTTTCTTTAGTGATGTACCTACTTATAAGTTCTCACAATCTACCAACTCATGCTTGATTCTATCATGTAATCCTGATTAAACTCAGGTTTACCAAAAAAGGAGGGGCTTGGAGCAGGGAAGTAAGGAAGAAGAGGAGAGGACATGAGAGGAAAAAATTAGGTTAGTGATCAGCTGGGAAGATGAACAGTATGGGTAATGGAAGACATTGACTGTCTGATTATATACACATAAAAAATGTCAAAACGATAATCCATCATTATATATGTAAAATAAAAATTATAAAAAGAAGACCAAAGCCTACTAATGTTATTCAGCAGATTAGTAATGGTGACAAGATAGCTGGATACATGTTTACGTACAAAGTAACTTCACAAAATCAGCATTAGTTAGAAAACCAATGGATAACTGGACTGCAATCAAATATAGATGCTAAAACATCTAGAGAAAAATTAACTTTGTCACAAAGGATACAGAAAATGAGTTTAGAAAGAAGTATTATGTTCTGAATTCCTTTAAAAATTTTAGTATTAATTAATAAAGCCTATGTTTACCATATTTTAAAAACTATAACTGCCATTCTAATTTAATTTAATCTAATCTAATTAACTGTCATTCTGATTAAAATTGCTTAAGATTTTATCCAGTGGAAGAGGTTGTATAGATTCAGAGGAAATGTATAAAAACATTTGTTTCAAAATATATCTAATAAAGTGACATGCATAAAATTAAATTATATAATGAGAAAATTCTATAAGTGCAGACATATAATCATAATCAGATAAAGACATAAAATATTTCAAAAATTGAAATATATTTTCAACCTCCCTTCCCACATGCAACCCTCTTCAGCTCAAAAGTAAAATATTTTAGTGATATTTATAACTGACAATTAGTTTGAGATGAATAATTTTTAAAGTTCATATAAGGTATGAATCATCCTTCAAAAAAACTGTATCAGATTCATTCACATTGTTATTGGTGTGTGTAGTATATGGGTGTGTGTGTGTGTGTGTGTGTACAACCACATGTGTTTTTGGTTTCTTTTTATGACAGGTTCTGGTGTCACTATGCAGCATATTCTGCCTAGTATGAAATTTGCTGTGCAGAACAGGTTGGCCTTATATACCTTTGCCTCCTTAGTTCAGTGATTAAAGTTAAGTGTTACCAATTTCTGCTTGCATTGTTACAAAACGAAATCAATTTGTTCCCTAAACTTGATACATTAATGGTGCATCTTCTACTTTAGGGGTATTACAAACCAAACTGTTATGAACATAACTATGTACAAACCTTTTCGTGTTGGTATAGGTTTTTTTTCTATTTTAAGCATAACTAGCAGAGTGGTTAATACACAGAATAAATATAAGATCTCCTAGTTTATTTTCTATTTTTGTGATTAAAAAATGCCCTGAACTAAGAGAAAAAGGGGTCATTTGCTCACAGTATTGTTTCAATACATCATTACAGGAAAAACAAAGCAGGAGGAACTTAGTCCTTCTACACGCATTACATTCATTGTCAAATAAAGAGAGCAGTAAATTACCACATGTACACTACTGTTCAACTTGTCCTCGCCTCTTGACTCAATCTAGGGACCAGATCATTAAATGGTGCAGCCAATGTTCAGGATGAGCCATCAGAACTAAATACAATATAAAATCCCTTACAGGCATGTCCACGAACCTTCTTGATCCAAGCAATTCCACATTCAGATTCCCTTCCAAGATAATTCTAGAATGTGTCAAATGGACAATAAAAATCAACATCACACAAATATTACCAGATTATGCAAACCATAACATGTAAAGCTAATACAGCAAGTTTCATTCTACTAATAATAAGTAAGATCCAGTAATGTCTGCTTTGTAGAGGCCTCATGTCAATACAAATACTACGTAGGTATTTTCAATCCTTTTGATTAAACTCCATGGTTGGCCATGTTTTCCCTTTCAGGACTCCTTATTGAGAAGAGCCCTCTTTCAAATAAAGAGAAGATTTTCTGACTTAAAATTTCTCTCCTGAAGCATCACATTCACGCCTCAGAAGTTTTGTTTTAAAAGTTAACAAAAAATTAGATGGTGACAAAAGAGGTTGAAAAATGCGGTTGACGGTTCAGGTCTGTTTAAGGTGGCAGGAACTATAAGAAAATGGTGAGAACTAAGAAGTGGACAGAGCTGTCGAAGTGTGGCTCTTAGATATGAAGTTCAAGATCCCTCCCCATCAAACAATCAGAAAAGAAAACAACAAAGAAGCTTGATGGCAGCAGGTGGTGGTGGCACACACACACCTTTAATACCAGCAGAGGCAGGTGAGAATCTATGAATTCAAGGCCTGCATGGTCTACAGACCTAGTTCCAGGACAGCCAGGGCTACACAGAGGAACCTTGACTAGAAAAACAAAATCAAACAAACAAAAAAAGCTAACAAAATTAGTATAAAGGTCACTTCTATAATGGCCCAGCATTGTTAAGGAATACTGTAACTATATATGGTTACATTATTTTTAATCCCCAAAATGATTTCACTAATAAATACTATTATAAGTTTCTTACGAATCCCCAAAGCATTATGAGGGAATTATGGAGACTGCAGCACTGAAACTTGCAGCACAAGTAGGAAAACTGAATACAGGATACAACAGAAGTGATAGATGAATAACCAAAAAGTACCATACGGGGAAAACTTAAGCTAATCACAAAAGCGATAATTGAATCTTAGAAAGAAAAAGCTAATTTTATAAATACAAAATAAGCTGAAAAAAGGCTTCCTTATCCAGAAAGGAATAAAATTATACTATTGAAATGCTCAGAGAAAAGCATGAAGTAAAAGGATTCTATGTAACTAAAGCCCAGAGCGCAAAAATCTTGTCTGAATTTTGAAGCATTATCAAGTGTGAACATAACCAAATAAAAAGGGATGTAAAGAGAACAGCAAGAGAAGGGACAATAGAGTGAGAAGAGGAGAGGGGAGAAAGAAAGCCATGTATCTACACAAGACACCCCACAATCAAATTGATAAAAGGGTATAAGGAAGAGGAAAGGTTTTATACAACTAGGAGGTAAAAATGGGGAAGCAAATGAAAGAAATCATGGAACATCTCACATTAAATACAATGTAAGCTCATAAATAGGGAATGAATATTTTTAAAAGAAAATCAATACAGGATTATTTTAATCTAAACCATATAAAATACATCATTCAAATAACATAAAGATGAAATTTTTGCAGATTTCTGGGAATGGTGATGTACCTGAAACCCCAGCAGTCAAAAAGATGAGCAAAGGGGATATAAGTTTGAAGTCAGACTGTCTCAACTCAGACATCTTCTCAGAAGGGACAGATGAGACTAAACAAACAAAAATACAAGTTGTGCGCGTGTGTGTGTGTGTGTGTGCGTGCGTATGTAAAAGCCATTAGACCAAAGACTTCATAAAACAATCAGTTTGGATTGTTTCAACTTTATCGATGCAAACTTAGGTGAGAGGAAAATGAGGTCAAGAACTATATTACATATGTTATAGTAATCTCACAAAATGACACCGTCTAGAAACGACAGAGAAGTTATACCCATGATGCTACATGAACAGAGCTTCCTACACAAGATCTAATAAAAAATAACACCTATGGCCATGCTAATATGGAAGCGAAAATCTCAAGGTGTCTCAAACTCAGACCCTCCCCCCCAAAAAAAAGGCAACTAAGAAATACCAGCAGTAGCAATAGTTTTCCTCACGGAAAAGTCCCAAACTACTGTTGTCTAAAACCAAGTGGTCAGTCATGAAATCCTATACAAAGACATAATATTATATGGCTTAAATAGGTTATATTTATGTGTTTGGGAATGTATATACATATGTATATGTAAAAACAATCAAAGAAACAAAGGCCATGAATTTGGAAGGAGGAGTACATAGGAAAGATTGGAGGAAGGAAAAGGAAGGAAAAAGTAACAATTATATTTTACTTTAGTTTTTAAAAAATCTTCCTAGGAAAAAAGAAGAAAAATCAAAAATTTTCCTAAGAGGTTTGACAAAAGAGAAAAAAAGTTTTCATTGAATCTGGTTTGTTCATCTTATTCAGAGGCTATAAATTATATGTATGTTCTTTCATTTAAAAAGTTTTCTTTTAATGATTCAAAAAATTATAGTATATTTTAAAGAATCTCCAATAGCAGCAGCCTGACCCTTCATTATTCAGATGAAATAAATTGCATACTTCAAAGACAGGGACATTGTTCAAAGATTTGATTAAATATTATTCAAATAAACAACAACAGTTGCAGATGGCTATATGTGCAATGCATCTGAGAAGTTTGCAGCTGACATGGAAGAGACATCTTCTTAAAAATTGTTCTAGGATTAGGCAAATATGTAGTGATATCTTGTTTGTACAAATAAAGTTTGCCTGAGAATCAGAGGGCGAAGGTAGCTATTAGCTAACCATAGAGGTCTGTAGGTCTGTATATGGCTGACAGGGCTGAGCAGAGAGGAAATGATAAAGTGGAAGGAAACAGGAGCTCTGTCTCTTTTTGGCAGGTAAACTGAGTATGTAAGGTGTCTGTGGTTTTGCTCCTTCGTTTCTGATTTCTCAGCATTTTCCCCAATATCTGACTTTGGGTTTTGGTATAGGAGGGACTTCTGTCTATATGTTACTTTCATTGGTTAAATAAAGAGACTGCCTTGGCCTAGTTGATAGGGAGAACTCAGGTAGGTGGGGAAGACAGAACAGAATTCTGGGAGGAAGAAGGCAGTGTGGTAAACGCCATGGCTCTCCTCTCCGAGATGGATGCTGGTTAGACTCATGCCGGTAAGCCAC
>LOEQ01000396.1:35170-62018 GCA_001685075.1 Bramus lutescens
TTAAGAAAATGTTCTACATCCTTAGTTATCAGAGAAATGCAAATCAAAACAATTCTGAGATTCCATCTTACACCTGTAAGAATGGTCAAGTTCAAAAACACTGATGACAACTTACGCTGGAGAGGTTGTGGGGTAAAGGGAACGCTTCTGCATTGCTGGTGGGAATGCAAGCTGGTACAACCGCTTTGGATGTCAGTGTGACGATTTCTCAGAAAATTTAGAAACAACTTTTGGGTATCTATCCAAAGAATGCTCAATCGTGCCACAAGGACATGTGCTTAACTATGTTCATGGCAGCATTGTTTGTTATAGCCAGAACCTGGAAACAACCTAAACGCCCCTTGACCAAAGAATGGTTAAGGAAAATGTGGTAAAGAAAGACAGTTATCACATGCGCTCACTCATAGGTGGTTTTTAAACATAAAGCAAAGAAAGTCAGCCTACAAATCACAATCCCAGAGAACTTAGACAACAATGAGGACAGTAAGAGAGACTTACATAGATCTAATCTACATAGGAAGTAGAAAGTAGAAAAAGACAAGATCTCCTGAGTAAATTGGGAGCATGGGGACCTCGGAAGGTTGAAGAGGGGCGGGGAGACACAGTGAGAAGAGCAGAGAAAAATGTAGAGCTCAATAAAATCAATAATAAAACAGGAAAAAAAATCATTTCATAGAAAATATTCTAAGGCACATTTGGAAATGGTACATATTATTTCAGCTAATAATTAGCTAAGTAGTTACATATGGATTCAAAAGGAGTGAAGAAATGTTTCTCTGCCAGTAGCAGGCCTAAATTTTCTTTATATGAAGTAAAATAAAAAAAAAAAAGAAAGAAACTTCAGTACATAGACATCTGTCTCTGCCAAAACCAGCCCTTCTGGAAACTGTTATTACATGCATTCTTTCTGTCAATGAAAATAGCTAAGTACTGTGGGTATTAGTGTTTACTCTATCTAAATGACTATAAAGAAGTATTTCACTAAATTGCAATTTATTCTTGAGATAGAATAAAATGTAGCTAGAATTATTAGCAGTAATGACAAAAAAGTTTTTTCACATTAAGTACAATGTATGTAATTCTGTTTTTAAAACAAGTTAACATGCAGAAACATATACAAGATACAAATGTTCAAAGAAAAATACTCATAGGTTTTATGCACTCGAATCATTCCAAGTATTTTTCATCAAAGACTTAAAAGCATAAAGATCATAAAGAGGCACCTGAAACACTAACAAAATGACATTTATCATTACGGTACTAGAGAACAAAATAAAAATCACTATTATACCCTTTCCCTGAGGAATCTGAGGTGATTAGGAAGAAAAATGTAAAACTTGAGAGAGAAAACAAAGCAAAAGCTATAAGGAGATTTTGTGTGTGTGTGTGTGGGAAACAGTTTGAGTAGCAGTTAAATGTTAAATCTTGCCTTTAAAGTCCCTATTAGCATAACGATCAATCCAGTCTATCCATTTATGCAGTATACACTGAGGCCTTAACTATATTAATATACAATTTTCTGTCAACTATTTCATAGGGTTAAGTAGACAAGTGTAGACAGAGTTAATATTCTATAGTGATGCTAAAGTGTAGAGTCACTTCCTTTAAAATAAGACAAGCAGACTATCAAGAAAACACTGTAGTATGCAAACTCAAGATCCTAATCTAAGCCAATGTGGCACCTCATGCCTCTAATCCTAGCATCTGGGAAACTGAAGCAGTAGAAATACTGTGGATTTTATGAAATCACAAGAGGCACAGTGACCTCCCAAAAGGAAAGACTAGAAAGGATCACAGACCCTAAGCTGCAATGATGGGGGGAAAACCATTCTAAGAAGCCAGTAAAATAGTCTATAGCAATATTTTTCACCACAGATTTAGTAGTATCACAAACGTCTTCTGTAAACTCTCAAAGTGTAATTCCTTACTATGTATACTATATAATATTTAAGAGCATAAATATTAGACAGAATTTTATTCGGTTGTTTTATTTTTAGGTTTAAGCTAGAAGACTCTTGATAGTCAAAGCCTGGAGTTTGTTAGTCTTGAATGATATATTTGTCTGTTTTATAAATGACACTCATGGGAGAAAATAGGAATTACAGGAGGTGGGAGACAAGAAAATGAGTGTGGGTGTGGGTGTGAAAGTAATCATGACTGAATATATGTATTCTGTTATCACAGAACAAATGTAATAAATAATATGAATTCAGACTGATAAAGAATTAGGACAATTAGGAAACAATAAAAGTTGCTTAGCTTAACCTAGCTACTGTACTTCAAGCCTCAAATAACTGCTCTTCATATTTACTTATGGCATGTTCAACTTCCTTATAAAATGCTTGTATTCTACATCTTAAAGTAGTTCTTCACTAAAACAGTACTTTAGTTAGGACTCAGAGTGACTCTGTCTGCCCTTGAGTAGACAGCCAGTGACTATTTTTCCTTCTATAGAGGCATGGTAAACAGCTCGGTTTCAGCTGGAATATGAAAGACGGATATTTGTCTTTCTTTAATCCCTTCTAATTGAAGGGTGGAAATGAGAGCAACTAGCGAAATAAGCAAACAATACAATACCTAAAAATGGATAAAAGCTCAGAAAAGTATTACAGAAGGACATCATGTGACTGCTACAAACAGGAAAAAAATCCACTAAACTGGGAGTGATGGCTCACTCCTTTAATCTCAGCACTTGAGAGGCAGAGGTAGGAAGATCTCTGAGTTGGAGACCAGCCTGGTCTACAGAGTCAGTTCCAGGACAACCAAAACTACACAGAGAAACACTGCCTCGGAAAACAAAAACAGGCAAACAAAACTACATGACTACCTATAACTGACTAATAAGGTTTCTAATCACTGTAATGAAATACTACAATGAAAAACAAATAGGAGAGGAAAGGGGGTTTACTTGGCTTATCTTCCACTTTATGCCGGTTGGTGATGGTGCACGCATTTAATACCAGCACTCGGGAGACAGAGGCTGGTGGATCTCTGTAAGTTCAAGGCCAGCCTGGTCTACAAGAGCTAGTTCTAAGACAGGCTCTAAAGCTACAGAGAAACCTGTCTTGAAAAACAAAAACAAACAACAACAAAAAAACTTCCACTTTCTAGTCAGGTCATCAAGGAAGGTATCCATGACAAGGACTCAAACAGGGCATAAACCTGAAGACAGGAACTGATGCAGAGGGCATGCTTTTCATGGCTTCCTCAGCCATGTTTCTTATAGAACCTAGGCCCACCAGCCCAAGATTAGCACCACCAATGGGCTGTATCCAACCCCATCAATTACTAATTAAGAAAATATCCCACAGGCTCACTTAAAGCCAATCTCACAGATGATTCTAGTTTGTGTCAAAATTACATAAAACTGAACAGGAAATAAGCTGAGACCAACGTGGTCAATTGGGATGACCTTGCTTCATTATAAAAGTAGCTCCATATCATGAGACTTTCAAAATTGCCTATGCACAGCAAGTATCTGATGGCATGACATAAAGAAAAGCCAACTTATGAACAGTAAAGAGGAGTAAAATCCTATTGTGAAGAAAACACACTCCTGGAATTCAATGCTCCTTAACTTATGAATAGGCCTCTTACTGACTAAAAAACATCACACACCTTTAATCTCAGTAGCCACACTACAGAGGTAGAGATAAGAGCCGGTGGCTGGCTATTTTGCTTTTCTGACCTTCAGGTTGAACCTCAATATCTGTCTCTGTGTTTTTATTAGTCAAGCTATACTGCAGTCTTATCTTCAGGCAAGTTTTATTTGTTAGATTACAAATAAAATGTAACTACATTATAAGGTCACTATAAGCCTAAACTTGTCTTGTAGCATTTGAGCTTCCACTGTAGTAAAGTATACTAAGGACCTTATTTTAGAAACAAACCTGTATATTCTCATTTTTTAGGGAGAAATCTAAGTTCTTTTAACCTGCAAATGTCAAGTTCCTGACTACCATTAAGTGCTTTTCTATCATAACCCAAAGTCTGTTCATTTGTGGAATTCTTCTCTACAAACTACATAGTATTCTTCTATACAAAACACATACACATTAAGTCTATTTCCAAACTCACTAATATTGCCTATTCCCTCACCCCAATGTTTGCTAGAGATAGGGTACAGCTCTAATCTCATGTTGATTCAGGCTCAGTCTTTGATTACAAGACTACAAAGCACGCATGGCTTTTATACTCTCTGTAGGACATTTTATCATGATTTTACCTTTGAAGTGGGTAGGTAACAAATAGGAAAACTACAATGTCATTGTTAATGGAGGGTTCTTGTCAATAATTTAAACATGCATGACTTTGGTTCAGGAACCATGCACAAAAATTTGTTATAGAACAATCCCATATTTACATTTTAGAGACATAATAAAATGACCAAAAGCACTATTTTTAGAAGCATAATATTATAATATTATATGGAAAGAAAATTAAACCTGCTCAATAAATCATGGTTAGGGACTGTGAAAGACAAATAAATCTGAAAAATCAGAAGTCAAATTCACAGTAAAATGACCACCAATAAGTTACAGTATGAAAAAACAAAATGACCAGTTTGTAACATTAATCTCAATATACCAAGAAAATAAAATGAGTGCTAAATTATAAATAACTTAAAAACACAGTGAATAAAAGTTGAAAATAAACAATAAATTACATTTGAAATATTGAATCAAAATTAAACTCTGAAAAATATGGTGCCCTGACTCACAATCCATAGTCAGAAAATATGTTAGAAAAGCAATATAAGAATATTATGCAAAATCTTACTTTGGTCAATATTTTGTTTAAAATATAAATAGGATTTTATGACTGGGGAGATAGGTCATTTGATAAACTGGCTGTTATATATGTGAAAGAACCAATGTATAATTTCCAGAATCTGTATTAAAACATGGTAATAGGGCTGGAGGGATGGGTCAGCAGTAAAGCGTGCTTGTGCTTGTGCCTAAGATCCACATCAGACGGATTAAAATGGCCACTCCAAGGGATCTGATACTTTCTTCTGAATTCTCAGACATCTGTACTTACATGTGCACACCCTACCACCAACACACATACATACACACAAAATTAAAAGAAATAAATAAAAAATAACTTAAAAGTATACATTACCACACCAAGCCAATTTGATAAAAATATAATGATAATAAATGCTTTTTCAATATTAATTTTAGCACAAAGCTGTAATACGTGTTAAAATATTTATGCAAATCAAGTTTAACATGAAAAATATAAAATTCTAAATTTATATGAAATTCAGTTCTTATATTTTCTTTCTGGTCAAAACTGAGAAGAAAATATTTTAAAAATCAGTACTTCTGTAGCATGTTAATATTCTTCTCTGAAAGGATGATGACTACACGGCCAAACTTAGTGACTAAAAAGCACTTGGTTTTAAAACACACTAATATAATTCACAGACGAACATCTACTGCTTTGGATAACTGAGACTTTAGTCTTCATTGTGCAATAAAGAATCTTAACTAATATAATCCACATTGTTGCCTGTCCACACAAATACAAAGACCAACATACACAAGAATATGCAAAAGAGACAATATACAGTAAATTCCTCTAAGGGCTTCAAAACAAAATACAAGTGAAAAATATAAGGTAAACTAATGGCAAACTATGTTGTGCTGAATGTAACTATTTCATAAATTATCTAAAAACTTTTCACATTAAAATTGAAAGCACAATTTTAAAAATTAGCAAATGAGAAATTAAATAAAGATTTAGCTTATTGTTAACCATTGGTTGTCAAGGAAATGTAAATAAAAATAATACTGATTTAAGATATCAAATAATTTTTATATATAAAACAACAAAATAATGAAGCTGAACATTTTGGTTTTTTGCTTGTTTTCTTCAAGACAGGATTTCTTTTGGTAGAGCTGGCTATACTAGAACTAGCTCAGTAAACCAGGCTGGCCTTCAAAGCACAAAGATCCACTTCCCTGCCTCCTGAGTGCTGGGATTAAAGGTGTGTACCACTGCTCCCAGCTCACTTCTTTTTTATTACTGGGTTATTTATATGTTCTTCTGGCAGAACAGCACAGGCTGTCTTCAATCTCGTGAGCTTTCTGCCAAGCCACCAGAAGGTGGACTTCAAATTTGTTTTCCACACTCAGGATATTCGACAAAACACACCTTCAGGTTTCTTGTGCATTTTAATGCTTCCTATACTTCTTATGAAGGGTGGAAGTTTAACATTTGGAAAGAAATATAATATTTATTTATTAAGTTAAGAAAAAACGCATGAAGCAAAAAGTTTCACCTATGACATTTTTAAATGATAATGTTCAGAAATAAACATGAACAATTAAATTAATATATTTTAATAGAAAAAATAATGTAATATGCTAAAGGAATAGTAAAATAACTATGGTTTATCTTTATAATAATGTTTTCAATAAAATCATAGATTACCAAACAATTTGTTGTTGAATAAATGAAACATAAAAAAAACAGTAAAATGGGTTTCTAAAATATCACACTGGACTGAGACAACTCAATTAATACTGAACTTACTTACTGTACAAGCATGAGGACCTGAGGTTCCGAGATAGACAGACAGACAAGGGACACACCCACACATATACTCTTCTTTCAAATAAGCTGAAATCTGCATTATCAAATCACGTTCGAAAACTAGATCAAGGTAACAGAAAGACTCTTGGGCATTTCCTACTAGTCATTTTGTTTAGTAAAACTCAAAGAATACCTTCAAAATAAGCAAACTGAACTGAAAAAAAACTAAAAAGAATAACCTTTTGGTTCAAATATCAGTTATACAGAGGTTAGAGGAATATCTAAGTGGTAGAGCACATGCTCAGAATATTTAAGACCCTGGGTACAAAAACACAGACAATGACACACAGAGTGTACATGAGGTGTCAATATATACACTAGAAAACCCTACAAAGACTGTCATGGTTCATACAAGAAATAGAAACATCCAAAAATTACCTGCATTGCACTTTTCCCCAGTTTCACCACCTCAAATAATGTGACAGGATCTCCTTCACCATTCTGTTGAGGGTGTCCATTAGCTCTTCCACGACCTATTCCTCTAACCCCAGCTTCAATTCTGCTCTTTTCTCCTGGGGATTTTCGAGGTTTCTTATTTGTAGACTGAATTAAAAGATAAAGAAAAATTATAATGAATGCAGACTTATTTCTGTTTTATATAAACATAATCTCAAGCTGTTTGGTCATGTAAAGATGTTTAGAAATAATAGAGGTCAAAAATATATCAATCTCTAAACAAAAATAATTAAAAATTTTTGTGATAAAAACATTATAGTACAAACATCAAAATTTAAGTTAATAGAGATATGAAAATAAAATCTCATATATTTGTATAACAATATTTAATGATTTAACCATGTCTACTCTTGACTTTGCCATCTTTACATCTTCTTCAATATATTCTCCTGTATCCTGAGAATTTTGGTTCATTAAAACATTCCTGGGAAATTCTGCAATTCTAATTTCTTTCTCTGTTGAATTACTCAAAAATTTGTCATTTCAACAAATACTTGATGGGCATTCTTGGAACTATTCAAGATACCAGGAATACAGTAGAGCCAAATACTTCCTAAATGTAGCCAAATGAGGTAGCCTAAATTTCCCCTACCTCCTGCACCCAATTATTTCTCTCTTTTGTTTTTCTAAGATACAACCACATATAGCCAAAGCTAAGCCCAAACTCATTATGTTGCTAAAAACAAAACAAAACAAACTCTAAACTCCTAGATCCTCCTTTTCTCTCCCAAGTACTGATTAATTACAGGCATGTGAGGACAGAAACCAGGTATTTCTACATGCCAACTGAGATATATTCATCCCTAGGCTTTCAGGTTTTCCAACATTAATACTACCTACTACCACTGTATCTTAAAGCCAGGGGTAATATGAGAAATGTGTCTGTCTCTTTGCCCAGTTGCATCAAACTAACCAACATCAATTTTGCTTAATGTAATATTAAAAAAACAGATTTTATTTAATTATCAGTACTTCCTGCTCCCAATTACTTCTCTCTTTGTTTTTCTAAGACACAATCTCACATAGCTCAGGCTAACCTCAAACTCACTACATAAAGAGTTTTCTAAAATTCTTCAAAAATTCATACAATTTTCTTCCTTTTCCCTCAGTTATATTTTATCCTTTCCTAATCTATATTCATTGCCAGTTGGTGTTAACCAGAGGTCTTGGTAAAGCACCTTTTCAATCATTATACTTTCTGGAGTAATTCATTAGAGCCCTGTTCCAACAACAAATTTTCTGCCTCTTATCTCCAAATCTATCTTTATTTATCTTACTTTAAAATGATGGAGCTAGCCCCTGTAAACATTATTCTATTGCCATCTATTGCAGTATTAGCCTTTATAAACACAGGACACTGTAGAAACACTACACAGCACAGCGGGGTGGGGAGGAAAGTTCTCTACATGATTGAGCTTTGTCAATTTGGCAAGGTATTGAGCCCTCCTAGCACTATCTGAGTCACCAACTTCCATTCTTAAGAAGCAACAAGTCGGGCAGTGGTGGTGCACTCAAGAGGCAGAGGCAGGTGGATCCCTGAGTTCCAACCTAGTCTACAGAGAACATGCTCTATATTAATTTTGCTACTTATGTAGACATCTGGATCATTTTATTTTTACTATTAATGTATTTTATAAGCCATGTACAGTAACACCTAGAAAATGCCTTAACTTTTCTTTAAAGCTGTTACATTCCAGTGCATAAAGTTTAGCCATTAACTTGCTGATGAGCAGCTTTTCTTTCTTTTCTTTTTTTAATCTCTTCTCTTTTTTTCATGCCAGAGGAGGGTAGGGGTTGACAACGAACACTAAGCCCATCTTCAACGATGTAATGGAAATTAAAGATTGCTAGGTGAGGATGCTCAAAAGACTCTCACACCCTCACACCCTGAATCCCGTTTCCCCTTCTAAGTATAAACATTTAATAGTTGCTAGGAGTGTGGGGGAGTTCTCAGTAGTTTAGTTGCTTATAAGTTGCCTGTAAATAACCTCCCTCCAAGCTATCAGATAACTCTAATTAAATGCATTGGTGCGCCAAACTACCTAAGTGTAATTTTATATTCAATGACTTATCTGGAGTGAATAGATGTGATTGTCTCCCCAAAAGAAGGTTCACATACCAGTGTTTAAGAGCCAGATGTTAATTGTGGAATAATATTACCAAATACTTATAAACTGAATCAAATAAATACAAAAAAGGATGATCAAACTAATGTCCCTGCCTTTATTTTTTTAAACATACCAAGATAACAATTCAACACAGGCTGAATAAAGACATGCTGCGAAGAAAAAGAAACAGAGCACATAACAAGTAGAATAGTTAGTATGTGGTTGGACCCTAGACTGGAACCTAGAAACCAAAATGATTAGTAAATTTTGAGTATAGCTAGTTAATTAAATTATGGTATCACTTTAAAATATCCTGGTTTTGAGAAGTATATAATACTTAATACAATGCCCTTGTTCCTGGAAAATATGCACTCAAATGTATAGAGCTCATTTGATGCTCACACAATATAGAGTACTGAAAAAAAATGGGTGTACCTGTAACTATAATACATAATATAATGTTAATACTGTATAAATAGCTATGTTCATCCCCATCACCATTGTGGTGTTAGAGACTGAACCCAGGGCTTTGTATATTCTAGGCAAGAATTCTACATTGGGCTGTATACCTAACATTTTTCCAAATACTTTCAATTCTTAGGTGATAAAAATCCTTAGAACCAGATCTGCAGACAGAGAGACACAGCTTCATAACGTGATCTTGATAAATAAAATGACTACTAATGTCCTTCTGCTATACTGATAGGACTGGATCTTGCTCATCCATCATCAGAGAAGCTTCTTCATGCAGTACATGGGAACAACCAAGCAATGTGCAGAGAGTGAGAGACCTTGGAACACTCAGTCCTAAATAGCTATCTCCATCAAATCTCTGCCCACAGGGCTCAGGGAAGTCTTCCAGAGAAGAAGCAGAAAAGGATGGAGGACATGAAGGAAAACAAGGCTTTCTAAGCACGACAGGCCAGACCCACATAATCACAGACTGTGGCAGCATCCACAGGGCCCACACAGATCTAAGCCATAGAGGGTCCAAGTGCAAAGGAAAAGTAAACAAGAGGGTCCATCCCTTACCCAGGAATTTGATAACTGCTCACAAAGGAAAACTTCCTTTTCTCCAAGGGAGACTCATTGGATATACAAACCACTCTTAAGGGCAGGCCCTATGACCAGCATTAGATGATCAACACAAAACAAACTCAATGATATTTTTGGAGGTTTTGTGTCTCACAATGTTTAGTCGGAGCACTTTTTCTTTTTTTTAAAGCCTTTCTGATCTTTTGCTTATGTATTATGGTTGCTCATTTCATTTTTATGGGTTTTCTGTATGCGCGAATGTGTGTGTCTCAGAATCTATGTGTTTCTTTGGCTTTTTCTATGATTCTTTTTACTAATTTGTAAAGGGGGGAGCATGAATGTATTTCTGTTAATCTGCCTACTTGTTTTTATTTTATCTTATTACTTTAAGATGCTGGCTTATATCCTAATGAGAGAGACAGAAGGGGTGAATTTGGATGGATTGAAAGAAAATGGCCCCCAAAGAGACTGGCACTATTGGAAGGTGTGGTCTTGTTGGAGGAAGAGTGTCACTGTGGAGACAGCCTTTGAAGTCTCATATATCCAAGATACTACCCAGTGTCTCAGACCACATTTTCTATTGGTGGCAAGTCAAGATGTAGGGCACTTGCTATTTCTCCAGCACCATGTCTGTCTGCATACCATTATGTTACACAATGATGAAAATGGACTAAACCTCTGAAATGTAAGCCACCCCAATTGAATGTTTTACCTTTACAGCTGTTGTGGTCATTGTGGTTATGGTGTCTCTTCACAGCAAAAGAAACCCTAAGACAGTGAAAAAGTGGGGAGGATCTGTGACTAGTCGGGGATGGTAAAACCATAATCAGAATACATTTTATGAAGAAAATCTATTTCCAATAAAAAAGGAGAAAAGTAATTTTAAAAATACCGAATTTTTTTAAAAAAGGAATAAACAAGTATATCTTTGTGAAAAATGCAGTAGCCTTTAAGAAAAAGCTCATCTAATAAATTTGAATGATTCAAGGAATACACTGAAGTAAATCTATAATTCATGGTTTATTTGTTTGTTTCTTCAGAAAGTAATTATTCAAAGAAAGTACAGAGAAAAGATTAAAAACACTGTTGTGGAACACTATTCCCTGAGACTATGAGGCTTCAGAACAGTGACATTTTCTTTATGTTTCTAATAAAGTTCCTTATGTTGTGGTGACCCCAAACCGTAAAATTATTTTCATTACTACTTCATAACTGTAATTTTGCTGCTGTTATAAATTGTAATGTAAATATGTGTGTGGTGATATCTTGATTGTGTTTTAACAAATAAAGCTTGCCTGAAGATCAGAGTGCAGAGCTAAGCCACAAAAGGCCAGGGACTTGTGGCATACACCTTTAATCCCAGGACTCAGGGTGAGAGAGGCAGAGGGATCTCTGCTAGTTCAAGGGCACCTTGGGCCACACAAGACTGAATGTGACTAAAAGAGAAATAGAGCTCACACAAAGGTGATTCCAGCACTTAGGATCTCACACCTTTAATCCAAGCACTACTAGGGAGGTGGAGACAGGAGTGATATGGCTGGGCAGAGAATGAAATATAAGGCAGAAGAGATAAGTTTATTGCAGTCTGAGGTTAGGTGGAGACAGATGGGAGTCTGGAAAAGCTGTCTGAGGAAAGGATTGCCTCTTCAGTCTGAGCATTGGTAGAGATAAGAACTCTCTTGTGGCTGGCTGCTCTGCTTCTCTATCTTCAGCATTAACCCCTGTATCTGACTCTGGGTATTTATTATTAAGATCAACTAGATCTACATATGTCTTTTCTGATGGTCTTAGGGGATCCATATGAAAGAGTAGTTCAACCTCCAAAGGAGTTTTGACCCACAAGTTGAGAACTTCTATCCTAAAGGTGTAATTTGTGACATTTACCATTCAACTACCATTTCTGTCACTACAAGTCGCAGAAAACTCTAGATGACAGTGCAGTCTTTTCTACTCTATCCAGAGAAGTAATACTTTTCTCTAGTGGCCTAACAGAAAGACCATTGTGAAGGTACAAAAGGTTATAGGACACTGAATGATGTAAATGTAATCCTACAGTTACATGAAGGCCGACTGTAATTACTGCAGATTCCCCACTTCTTATAATATATGCAAGTCATGTGGCACAGCTGATGAGCTGGTTGGGAGACACTTCTTTGGCTGACTCTCCCTAGATTCAACATTAGGCTCCCAAAAATCAAAGTTTGTCTTGCTAACTTTCTCTGCTAGCTAGGAATAAATAAAAGGGAGCAGTAGTGACCACAGAATAGACTACGCTGACAAATACAAAAGGCTGAGCCATGACACCCAAGGCAAAACCAAAAACAGAGCCTCAAAAATCACATAACAATGGCACATCCAAGGAAACTCTATTGCCATCCTTATGGCAATGGTGGAAGAAGAGGAGCGACAGAAACTGTGAGGCCCTGACAGTGGCAAATGTGCGGTCTAGAGAGTGGTAACCAGAGCTGCGGCAGCTGAACAGTGACAAAACTGACACAGCTGCTGCCACACTGACAACAGCAGCAATAGCTCTACAATAACTTGTTTAAGCTGGGTTTTGCTAGTAAAAAATTTTAACTTAGAATGTATTTTTGTAAGATAACACTAGACTTATCAAACTTGTGTCTGTGTCCAACCTCTTGAGTTACTACAGCTGACAAGTTTAACCATCCCTAAAGTTTTTTTAAAAAGTATTTTGAATTTATTTAATATGTGTCTGTGTAGAGTACATATCAAGGTCAGAGGGCAAGTTGCAGGAGTTGGTTCTCTCTTTCCACTATGTGGATCCCAGATTTTGAACTGAGGAGCTCAGCTTAGCCATAACAAGTACCTTTACCCACTGAACCACCTCATAGGCCCATCCACAATAATTTTAACATATATCTTTAAAAGACTTAATTTTTTTCTTTATAAGAATTTTTTCTTTAAGCACATATAAATAGACAAGTGAGCAAGTTAAAAACATCTTTATGTTATCTTTACTCACTTAACGGATTCAGTATTCCTTCAAACTATGGATATAAATGAACCAACTCTTTCTTCCTCTGTTAACTTAATCAAGCATTTAGTCAAAGTAAGAAATATAATTAATGCAGGGGTAAAAAATAAACTCTTGTGCTTCATATTCCATAAATAACATAGTAAGAAAGATTTGTAATTCACAGGGCTAGTAATACAGAGGTTCATAAAGCACTCTTTATCCTTATGCCCTATTCACACAATAAACAGTATATGAATTCTGAATATGAAAATTGTTGCTATCTAATTACAACTAGTGTATGGTGACATGTTCTGGAGTAGCTTAACACAAAATCATTACATATATATAATAACAAGATATAGAGAAAAACACACAGCTGTAATTTTAAAGAGAATGTCATCTATTCCCGGCATAATGGCAAAGTGTAATCCCAAGCATTCTATATCATCAGCAACAAAAGTTTAAGGAAACTCATGATTCAATGGAAAACTGCATGTTCTCTGTGTGTAGTTATATATAGTTACATACATAACAACAAAAGAAATCAAACTTTAATGTATTTACATTCCTTTGAAACTTATTTTCAAATAAGTTCTGGAAGGGCTTCTAAAGGAGGGAAGATTAACAATAGTAATCAGGAAAAGTTTCACAAAAGAATAAGATGCATGGTGGTACTTCATTAATTTATAAATTAGTCTGCTAGTATTATGAAGAGTGGCATAATTAAAATTTAGAAAGAGATTTCAAGAAAGACAAAAAATTAAACAAAAGTCATAGATAGACTAATGTGACAGGATTCATCTATGATTCCAGCATTGAGGAGGCTGAAGCAGGAGGACTGCTGATAATTTGAGGCTAATATGAAACAAATAGCAAAATCCTACTGTGAAACAATAGCAAGATCCTACCTTGAAATTGATATGTATATCTGGTTAGAATCAGGAGACTCAATAAAATATTAGAATGTAAGGCCATGGTTTGTTTTTGGACAGAGTAAAGTAAGATCATCCTTGTAGCATTAACTATAATAGAAGAAAAAGGAAACAATAGGTAGAAAAGTAACACTGTATATTCCAATAAAATAAGATATAATTATGGAATGCATTGCAAAATAAATATGAAATTTTAAGATAAAATAGTTTTAAACAACACTATTACACAATTTATAAGTTAAAAATTTTATTAATGAAATCATATTTGTCTGTTATTACTTATTTCTTTGCATTCACTATCCCATAGAGATAACTGCTTATGATATAAATAGTTTAAATTTACATCTCCTACTAGCCTAGGCCAATAATAAGATTCAGTAATGCTGAAAATATGTGAAGGCATAGACTTGCTTTCAGAATTATATCTTCAGAATTGTCATAATCACACCATGTGGTAGTTTGAATGTAATTGGCCCCCATAAAGTCATAGAGAATGGCACTGAGGAGGTGTGACCTTGCTATACTAGATCCCTATTGGAGGAAGCGTACTACTGTGGGGGCAGGCTTTGAGGTCTCATTGGCTCAAGCTTCTCTCAGTGTGACTTTCAGATCATTTCCTGTTGCCTGCAAGATAGAGGCCTTTCAGCTACTTCTCTAGCACCATGTCTTTCTATACACTACCATGTCATACATAATATGATGCTAATGGACTAAACTTCTGAACTGTAAGTCAACCTCAAGTAAACGTTTTCCTTTATAGGAATTGCTGTGGTCATGGTGTCTCTTCACAGCAATAGAAAACCCTAAGACAGAATGTGGTACCGGGTATGGGGTTTTGTTGCAATAGGCTGAACCATGTTTTTCTTTGGAGGAATTTGGACTTTGCACCTTTGGGTTAGGAAAGCAATAGAATGCTCTATGCCCCGATTAATGGGCTACCAGACAGAGCATGGGAGAGTGTTGCTAAGAGTTATTTGAACTGTGGAGGCTCACTCAAGAGGTAGGTATCAAAGGAGAAAAAGAAGGGAGGGGGGAAGAAAAGGGGAGGGAAGGGGAGGGGAAGGATGGGAAGGAAATGTAAAGAGGAGAGGAGAGNAGGAAAGGAAAGGAAAGGAAAGGAAAGGAAAGGAAAGGAAAGGAAAGGAAAAAGCTTAAGAGTCAGGTGTGGTGGTGCACACCTTTAATTCCAGCACTGGGAAGACAGAGGTTGGCAGAGCTCTGAGTTTGAGGTCAGCCTGGACAATAGATCCACTTTTAGGATAGTCAGGTTTAGGCAGTAAAGGACAGAAAGCTGGTGAAGATATAATTGAATGAGGGCACCAAGTTCCAGCCCCAGTAAGCAGCAGAACTTGGAAGCTTAGACCACATGGTTCTGGCTTTAGAGTTAAGGATAAAGGAAATGGGTTGTGGAATTTGCCCCTTCATCTAAGAAAGCTGCTGAGGCCAAGAATGTGTCTGAGGTATTCCTGAATGGAGGCCCAGAGAAGTCATTTGTGTGAAGCTGTGAAGTTGAAGCCTGGATTGCCTTAGACTCCAAAATGTTGGATACACCTGAGCCATGGGATATTGGCCAAGGAAAGTTGCTAACACAGAATAAAACCAGCCCAAGAGAAAAAAGTGTTTCACTGTCAGCAAAGCTGAAAGGAATTGGAGATCTGAAGGGCATTTTGAAATCAGGCGAGGTGCAGCGTTTGGAGTTTACGGGATGGTTGTCAGTCTTGCTTTGACCAGTATTTCCTCACTATGCTCCCTTCCCTGCATTATATCTTCTGCCAATCATTATATATTAGAAGTTATGTGATTTGTTTTTTTTTTTTGATTTTACGCGAAAAAGAGCTAAAAGATTGCATGAATCTCAGGAGAGACTTTGAATTTTGGACTTTTAAACACTGTTGTGACTGTGATAGACTTTGAATGTTTTCCTTTATAAGAATTGTTATGGTCATGGTGTCTTTTCATAGCAATAGAAACCCTAACTAAGACACACCATGATCTTCATTTCCAAAATAGACACAGTAAATAGAGTATTAGAAATAAATTGACAGCCCGGCATGGTGGCTCAAACCTTTAATCCTAGCACTTAGGAGGCAGAGGCAGGCAGGCTCTCTGGGAGTTCAAAGCCAGCTTTGTCTACATAGACAGTACCAGGCTAGCTAGGGCTCTACAATAAAACCCTGTCTCAAAAACCAAAAACAAAAAACCTATACTGAACACACAGAGACAGAGCTATCATTTCCTTCCATTGTACAATAACAAAACACTGTGATGTCTATGTACATGCCAGTTACACTGCACTAAGTTTTATGATCTGTGAATCTGACTTAATATTCAGGAGGAAAAATGCAAAAATTGTACCACTTTACATAAAAAAAGTCAAGCATTCAAGAATCCGTTAGCCCTGGAACATATTAGAATAGGTATCCGCAGGAGATACAAAGGGATGACTACACTATGTTAGATGACAGTAACATAAAGGATATAAAAACAATGTACACTAACACACACATGAGGATTTGTAACAATAAATGCCACCCTTAGGGAATGTATCACTGAAAAAGAATGACATACGCAATAATTAAAATAAGGAAGAGTGGGGGCTATGCAGATATTGGGTACAAAATATAATCAACAAAACTCAGGGAACATTCTAAAAGGCACCCAGAAATAAGAAACAAGCCTCATAAATGTGACAAAAGCATAATGAGAGCTTATAGGTTAGAAGCAATGAAAAAAAATCTGCAAAATCATTCTTATAGTTTTGCTAAGCGACTGGATACTAGCAGAAACAGCAAACGAAGGGTGGAGATTCTTAGTTCCTGGCCAACTAACTGTAGAGGAAACTAAACCCTGTACAAAAATGTTAAGCAGGAGATAAGCTTAGGAATTTCACTTATGAAAAAGCTCTATGGTCTATAAAAAAAATAAAGAATTGCATAGACAACTGGATACAAATCTTTACTCCAAGCAAAAGGCTGAGGTTTACTTTCCTGAGACAAATGTACAGGAATGTCAGTCTAAGTCCTACTGCATACAGATCACCTAGAAAATGATGGTTATAGTCAGAAATGATGATCTATCAGTCAGATCAAAATGTTATATCATTACACCATATCACGTGTCAATTTAGAAATGATAGGAATCTTATTCCATTTCTGATACCACATAAGAAATGTGGCAGCTGTGATTTGAGAAAGCATATTGGTATCATTTTCCAATACTATATACTTACTTACACGAAACATCTTAAACACATACTAAAAATACAATTATTTCAAAACATTTTAATTTCTATTATTATGTTGACTGTAATGACATTTGCTACTGATACTGCTATTATTTTAGGTAATATGAACTCCAAGCACACAAAATGGTAATGTTGCTAAATATTTGCTATGCCCTGACAGCTCCAATGACTGCACGTTTATCCCTTTTCGCTCTAAACTTTCATATTTCCTGAGCTGCATACTAAAATTGAGTCCATTAACAATCCCACAATAACAGCTCAGTGTTTAAGAAGCCCAAGTCCCTTATTTAAAATCAAAAGGTTTGTTTTTCTTTATAGATGACATGAGATTGTATCTGTTTCTTTCTATCTTTTTAAGGCAAGGTTTCACTGTGCTGCTATGGTCAGTCTGGAAATCACTATATAATCTAGGTTGTACTTGAACGTTAAGATCTGCCTCCTGGGTGCTCAGATTAAAGGTGTTCATCATCTCACCCAAATTGAAAGTCAAATTACTGTATGTGATAAAGATATGTAATAAGCTGAGAAAGGCAAAAAGACAGGACCTCTTGAACCTGACTGAGTTCAATCACATTTCGATGAAAAGTATATGTTCTTGAGGTAGTTAAAAGTGTTGAAGAAATAAATACACAATTTTTTTAAAAAGTACAATGGCATTGGTGATGGAGAAAGGTTTAGTGGGTGAGACAAACTAAAGCAGCAACAATGGTCTCTTAGTACAAAGCCTGATCCATTATAAGCCTGCAACTCTCTGTAAATGCCTGAGGAGTAAGGAGCAGTAAATGAGTTTGAATCTAACAGACTAGCTGAAGAGGTTTAAGGAAAGGTGTCAATTACAAGCTGGGGAAATCTTTCAATCTGTAAAGTGCTTGCCTATTGAAGATATGAGTTTGAGTCTAAAACCTTCTGCTTTAAAAATACATAAATAAATGTTAAAAGCTAAGGGTGGTAGTGCGAGCTTGTCTCAGGAATAGGGAGGTGGGGGTGGGAAGATCACTGGGGTTTGCTGGCCATTCATCTAGCTTAATCAACAAGTTCTAGGACAAATCACAGACCCTGACTGAAAAACCAAAGTTACGTGAGGAACCACACCTAACCTTAAACTTCATCTTAAGTGTGAACACATATGTACCTGCACACACACATGAATCTACCCCCATGCAACAATACACACACACACCATCACCATCACCATCATCATCATCCCACAACAGAGAAGCACAAAGTTGAAGTGGTGCTAATGAGAAATTTTTGCAAGTTATCTAAAATATCTAACCAAAATGATCAAAGAAGACTAAACAATATACTTTTATTTCCTTTTTACATTTCTGTGTATGTGATGTATATGTATTTGTGTTTTATGGGGGGACAATATGCGTGTAGAGGCCTGTTAATGTGTATATGCATAAAGGCTTGATATTTGGAGAATTGTACTCATAAGACATACATAAGCATCCTTCAAGCCCCAGGGAAACACAATTTCAGTCAGAATATCCCAGGCTCACTGTGGCAACCCCCTTCCCTGTGGCTAACAATTTGAATTCCCCAAAGTTAATTTCCTGACACTACTCATACCATTCCTGCACATTCTTGTTTAACCAGTCTGAAATAGGGCTCAGGTCCCTTCCCAACACGACAGCCCTAACCTGTAAAAGAAGTCTGTGCCTTCATCTTCTCAGATGACAGTCTTGTTCTGTTTACTCTGAAATAAACCTAGTCCTACCAAGCAGCATTTCTTTTTTTTTACCATAAAATCCTAAATTCTTCTTCTACATAGTCACTGAAGCAGGGTCTCTCTCAATCAAACATAGAACCTGCAGGTAAGGCTACAGCCAGCCTGCAGCAGCTAGGGACATTCTATCTCTGTCTCCGAGAACTGAAATTATAAACAGGCTACCAAGCTCACCCGGCATTAACATATTTTGAGAAAATAACCCTGAGTCCTCATGCTTGTGTATCAACTGATTTAAACACTGAACCAACCCTCAGTCAATACATAATGAATTTGTATTGTAGATTAAACAGCTTCAAATGGGAACAAAATGCCATCAGGAACTTTTCATAGCTATAGAGGATGTCTGCTTTCAGAGGATAAAGGAAAGATTGACTGTCTTGTCAAGGGCTGATACAAATGATGACTTTAAAGTCAATGTGCAATTACCATTCTGAAAATCTTGAGGATCCTCAAAATTATACTAAATTGACTCTGCCTGTGTTCTATAGATAGAGCAATGCATGACTGACAGCATATCTGTTTACAATCTGGTTTACTGAGTATTTTATGTCCACGTTTCAGATCTACTGTTCAGAGGGCAATGAAAGATTCCTTTCGAATTCGTACTGCTTGCTGACAATTAACTGTTCATCTTAGAGCTAGAATGGAGATGTATAATAAGATTAATTTCATGCCTACTAAAGTAATATTCAGTAACCTATGAGTCAGAACTATTTTAGCTTTTGAATCTTTCAATTTAAGAAATACTGAGGCAAAACTACCACAGACAGTGATCCTGATGACAGATCTAGAAAAAGTACACTAAACACCTACATATTGTAAAGAACATTTGTCATTTATGTTAGGAAATGGGAGTATCAAGATAAGCAGAAATATAGTTAGGAAAAGCCAGTAGCCAATAATGACTTTGAGGACTTAAAAACTACAATGGAGAAAATAACACATATGAGGCAGAAAGGATAATTACAATTAGAAATAAGGCTTATGTGGTATAAATAACAAGCAAAGTCTAAAAGTTTTAATTACTATAATCCCACACAAAAAAAGTGATGGTGGCTTGCTTCTTAAAGATAAGCAAAGAAAGAAGTTTCTAAAAATGGAATCAACACTCAGTAAAGTTGCTACAAACTGGGAAAGCAAAATGCTCAGTAGGCAAAGGCACCTGCAGAAGAGGCTTGATAACCTGGATATAAGTCCAAGAGCCCACATGACAGTAGAAGGACAAAACTGAGTCCACAAGATTTTCCTCTAATTTCAACATTTGCCATGGCCACACACAGACATCTCTCTCACACATACACATCCCCCACAAAGATATAAACTGTGAAGAAAGAACTCTAATTTTGGAGAAATAATGGTAAATTGAACTTTAAAATATATAGAGAGGTCATACACAAAACTCAATACATGTGACAAACATCTTTGTCAACTTCAGAAATTACTATAAGCACTCTTTTGGTTAGCAGCTGCAACCCTAATTAGTCAGTAGGCAGTAACACAGAAACAAAGACTTCCTCAATCAAAAACAATCATCAAAAACTCAAGTGACCACTGGCATAACAATTTTTTGAAGTATGGACATATCTAACTATATTATTATTACACACTGTAAACATAATGCTTTTTAATGTATCTGGAAATAAAAATTTTTGTGTAACTCACTTGAGTGGAGGATTCATTTTACTGCAAGTGGAATAAAAGTACCCACAATAACTCTGAATATACCTATAATTATTAACAAAGACTTAATAATAAAAATTAAGTAGGACAATTATAAATTTAAAATATCCTAATGAAAATAGTTTTAGAGAAACAGCATTTATACAAATTCTTATAAGGTTCCTAAAATAATACCTAAGAATTTATTAACAACCCTAGTCCTCACAAAAAATACTACCTGCTTTCAAAAAGTTGGATAAATGGCTGGAAATATAAGATAAACCAAGATCTAATCAGAGAAATAAAAACTTCAATAGACCAGTAGCAATTAATATGATTGAATGTCACCTGGTCGCACAAGCTCATAAGCCGTGAAACGATTGTCTTGTACTCTGTAAAGATTTGTCACTTCTACTGGTTTAATAAAATGCTGATTGTCCATAAGGGATAGAAACCTCTGTCAACAAATCGCACCCAACATGGGGCACTGAATGCACTTAAAACCTGGGAGAGTTTAGGAAGTATTTATAAACACAAAAGAACATTAGTTAAGCATGGCTTCTAGGTAGTAGCATTTTCTAAAGTAGGCTCTGCTTGCTAGAGGCAAGTGTGTTTCATTTAAGAGGCTTCCTGACTCAGCCTTGCAGTTTTTGTTTTTAAAGAGGCCCAACCACAAAACAGTTAAATGATGTTTATGAATAGCCAAAAACATACTTCTTGGTGGTGATTGGGACCCTGAAATGCCATAGAGTTGTGGCAATGAACATGGAGCCGAGAGTACCTCCACCATGAAGCTAGACTCTCAAAAAGCTAAGGAATGGGGTTGATCCAGCGGTGAAAGCCATGGCTTTAATCATAGCCATATCACTTAGCAAATTAAAAACTTGTACCATCAGAAAAATAAAGATAAACAATAAAGATAGATTCAGATGAATAAAAGCTCTAAACAGTTTACATTGTGTTTAAAAATGTATGTAGGCTTGGGAGAGAAAAAAAGGATAAATTGCTTAAAGGGGGGGGAGTAGTTGGGTATGGTGGCACACACTTTTAATCCCAGCACTTGAGAGGCAGTGGTAGGCGAATCTCTGTGAGTTCAAGGACGGCCTGGTCTACAGAGTGAGTTCCAGGATGAAAAGAAAAAAGAACAAGAAATAGAGTTTAAAATAAAGCTACATAAAAATGGAAAATACACAGAGCAATCTGGATACTGTATGTTATGTTGTATTTGAATTGTTTGATGACTGAGGAAGAAGCAACAGCAGCCAAAAGATATTTGATTATACATGCTGCTAAATTAATCCAATATATATTTTGAAAATGCCTTGACTTCAAAATAAGTCCAAAAGATAAGTTACTTTGGAGAAGAAGTTTTGCTTTTGTTTCCACAGGAAATGAGAGGCTGTGGATTCTTTCCAGGTTAANTTTGGAGAAGAAGTTTTGCTTTTGTTTCCACAGGAAATGAGAGGCTGTGGATTCTTTCCAGGTTAAGAAAAATCAGATTTGATCAAGAAAGACCTCCCCCCCTCTGAAAAATATCGGATAGAAGTGAATGACCCAGATAATCCAACATTTCAGAGGACCTCTGTTCTTCATCCAGAACAGCCTCAAGACTGCTGGCTGAGATAATCAAGCCTTACAGAATATTCCTGTCTGGACTTGGCCATAATCCTAAATTGTCTTTAGGTTCCCATAAGATTATCAGCACCCCCAATCAATAGGAAGTAGCCTAGAAAACTATGCCTACATTCCCATAAAATGGATTATGAATATTCTTTTTTGTTTAGAGTATTGGTTACAAGTTGTTATAGATAATGGGCAGAAAAATAGCTGAACAAATGAGATTAGATTCAGAATTCTTGTTTTGAAAAAAAGGGAGGGGGAAGTGCTGTGGGACAATGGTCTTGTACCCTGTAAAGATTTGTCACTTGTACAGGTTTAATAAAATGCTAATTGGCCAATAGCCAGGCAGGAAGTATAGGCAAGTAACCATAACACGAGAATTCTGGGAAGACAAAAGGCTCAGTCTGCAGTTGTCAACCAGACAAAAGAGGAAGCAAGATGAAAGTGCCTCACTGATAAAAGGTACCAAGCCCATGAGGCTAACACAGTCAAGAATTATGGGTTAATGTAAGATTTAAGAATTCATTAATAAGAAATTCTGAGCTAATAGCCCAACCAGTTTATAATTAATGTAAACCTCTGTGTGTTTCTTTGGGACTGAACAACTGCGGTACCAGACAGGACAGAAAACTCTGCCATAATTGCAGTACTTAGGAGATGGAGGCAGAAAGATTAGGAGTTCAAAATCATCCTCAATTATGTAGTAAGGTCAAGACCAGCCTGAACTGCATGAGAATTTGCCCCCCTCCCAAAAGAAGGAAACAAAATAAAAAAGTAAATAAATGTATTGTACCAGGTGGTGGTGGCACATGCCTTTAATCCCAGCACTTGAGGGACAGAGGTAGGGTTATTTCTGAATTCAAGGACAGCCTGGTTCACAGAGCAATCCAGGGTAACCAGGGCTACACAGAAAAACCCAGGAACAAAAAAAAAATATAAAAAATAAAATAAAATAAAACTAGTAAAAAAAATCAAAAAGAAAAAAGGACAAACCCAAACGCAAATAAAAATAAAATAAAAATTAGGAAAATCTTTTAACAAAGAAAAAGTAGTTCAGGGCCAAACGGCTTCACTGGTAAATATTTAAAGAGACATAACGCTAATTCTGCTAAAATTATTCCAAATGTACACAATCCTGAAATTCATTACTCTTTTTATTTATTTATTAATATTATTATTATTATTGTTTAGAGACAGGGTCTCTCAGTAGCTTTGAAGCTTGTTCTAGAACTCACTCTGTAGACCAGACCAGGCTCAAATTAACAGAGATCTGCCTGCCTCTGCCTCCCAAGTGCTGGGAATAAAGGCGTGTGCCACCACCCAGCTTTAAAATTATTATTACAGCACAAAGAAACAAAGAGTTTTAAAAGAAAGAGGAGGAAGAGGAAAGAGAAGAAAGAGGATCATGAAGACTATAGGCCAATATTTCTGACAAGTAAAAAAAGCAAAATTGCCAAATATATACTAACAAATGAATCCCACAACACAGAAAAAATTATTACTTCCCAGCATAAGCAAGATAAATGCTAATCCATAAACTTGACACATTATCAAGAAAACAAAGTAGAAAAACCAGAGGACCATTTAAATGGCTATCTATAAATCATTTGCTAAAACTCAGAATTTTCTGATAAAAATTCTCTTGCTATAAATAAAGGCCATATTAAGACAACAAACAGTTAATACCATACTGAATGTGGAAAAGTTTAAAGCACTTTCTCTAAATCTACATTGGACACATATGCCAAATTTTTTTCTAGGTTTGTTCAACACAAAAATAAGTCAGTCAGAGCAACCAAGAAATGAAAAAGAAAAAGATGCAAATAAATAAAAGAAAGAAATTTAGCCATTAGAGGCATATGGATACCAGCTGAAGTACACACACTCTTATCTGCTACACCTATGAGGAACATGAAAAGACCTTCCAATAACAATTCAGTGTTTTGAAGAAACTGAGGTCATAAGACCTCAAATAAATAAAAGAAAAAAATTTAGCCATTAGCAAGTAATATAATGTGGTGAGGGACAATTCTGTATTCTGTCAATTATGTTTTAAATGAACACTGATTGGCCAGTAGCCAGGCAGAAAGTACAGGCAGGTCAACCAGACAGGAGGTAGAGGTGGGGCAACGAAAACAGGAGAATTCTGGGAAGAGGGAAGCTCCCTCTGCAGTCCTGCCCAGACACAGAAGGAAGATGTGACCTGCCCAGCCGAAAAAGGTACAGAGCCATGTGGCTAACACAGATAAGAATAATGGGCTAATATAAGTTATAAGAGTTAATAAGAACCCTGAGCTAATAGGCCAATCCGTCTATAACTAATGTAGACCTCTGTGTGATTTCTTTGGGACTTAACGACTGTGGGATAGGGGCAGGACAGAAACCACAAACAACAATAATATATGTATGTAAGTTTGTGTGTGTGTGTGTATGTTATTACTGTTTTCTATGTATATATATTTTATACATACACACACAGGATATATAAAGCAAAAAAACTGAGAACTATACCACAGACTTGATAGGACTGCCAAAACTCAAGAAAAAGACAAGACACTATAACTACAAATCAACATACAAAATTACAACTAAATCAAAAATTAATGTACAAAATCCAGCAACATTTACATATACTAAGAAGGAACTATGTGCGTGTAGATCAAGCAGCCAGGAATAGTTGTTATATGCTTGTTATTCCAGCACTTGGGAGGCAGAGGGAGGAAGAGCCAAGAACTCCAGACCTGCCTAGGTTTCATGAGACTGTCTCAAAACATAAATATAGGAGCTGGAAAGATAGCTTCATTGGTGAGATACCTGCCATGCACACATGAGGAGAGTTTAGATGCCCAGCAATCTAGAAAAAGGATACATAAAATGACACAAGTGCCTGTAGCCCCAAGGCTAGGAAAGTACATAAAGGTAGAACTCTGAAACTCACTAGCCAACCAATTTAGCTAAATCACTGAGTTTCAGGTTTTGGAGATAGAACCTGTCTCAAAAATATAAAGGTGGAAAACAAAGGGAAGATACCCAACTTGAACCTGGGCTTCATATTCATTCATTCTCCGTCCCCATCCTTCAACTCCACAAATATATCTGAAAACGCATTAAGTACACACACCACGGACAAAAGTACAACATATCATGTACATACAAAATCTGTAAGTAAAAATAATCATATAAAATTCAAGAAAGCAATACTAAGGTTTAATAATACATGCATATCTGCCACTCTGGAGCATGTGAAACTTGGGAAATAATGAGGCTGACAAAAGTCTCAAGCAATAACAAACTATTCAGAGCATCAGACAATTTATACTCTGAGTGTTAATAAGAGTCATAGGAATAAAGTGTATAATCACAAGAACAAGCCACATATGGTAAAAACATGTTTTTCTTCCATAGAGGCATATGGATAACAGCTGAAGTAAGCACACTCTTATCTGCTACACCTAGGAGGAGCATGAAAAGACCTTCCAACAGTTCAGTGTTTTGAAGAAACTGAGGTCATAAGACTCTTGTCTATTTGTTTTTTTCATGAAGATGTCTCACAAGCACTCAGAATTTAACTCACAGGACTCCATTTTTGGACCATATTCCAACACAAATGTATGGATCCAGGAGCCTATAGAAATTCCTCCAAAACTGACCATACATTAGGACTCAGAGAAAAACTCAACATATACAAAAATTGGAATATCATACATTCTATGTTACAATGGAATAAAGCTGGCTATCAAGAGGAATAGATACTGCAGGAAGTGCACATTCATTAGAACTAAACAAGATGGTAATGAATGACAAAGTGTTCAAGGATAAATTCAAGAAGAAAAATTTAAAGGCTCTAGAACATAAACAAAAACAGAAAATACTAAAATCTACGGGACACAATGAAGAAAGTACATAGCATTAAATGTCTACATTAAAAACATTTTGTGAGAAATCAAATAATAAATTAATGATGCACCTAGAGGTCTTGTAAAAACAAGAGTAAAAAAAACACCCAAAGGAGTAGGTAGGACTTGGTGTGGTAGATTAAGCCTTAATCACAGCACAAAGGAAGCAGAGGCAGATGGACGATACAGTGAGACCCTGTCTCAAATGAAGAGATAATTAAAATAAGGTCTGAAAACAAAATAAAAACAAAAAAATATGAAGATGCAACTAAAAAAATAATTTGCTCACTGAAAAGATTAAATAGAATAACAAATCTTTAGTCAAATTAACCAAAAGAGAGGATCCAAACTAGTAAAAATAGTTACAATAGACATTGAGGAAATTCATAGAATCCTAACTTCAATTTTTTTTCTAAAATCTTTATTTCATAAAACTGTAAAATACAAAATCGTGAATGTAAATCAAGATGAACTAAAACTTTAGACCCATAATATCCAAGGAAATAGAAGCTGCAATTAATAATTTCTCAATTAAAAAAAGCCAGAGGAGGGGGCTGGAGAAATGGCTCAGAGGTTAAGA
>LOEQ01000396.1:74117-89188 GCA_001685075.1 Bramus lutescens
ACACACACACACACACATACATACATGAATGAAAGTAAAACTTATACACATTAAAAACCTGAATGTTAAAAAAGAAAATAATCCTTTGCCGGGCAGTGGTGCAGTGGTGGCGCACGCCTTTAGTCCCAGCAACTGGGAGGAAGAGGCAGGTGGATCTCTATGAGTTCAAGGCCAGCCTGGTCTAAGGAGTGAGTTACAAGACACTCAAAGCTGTTACACAGAGAAACCCTGTCTCAAAAATCCAAAAGAAAAAAAATCAAATTCCACTAAAATAATTTCTATGTGTGTATACACAATAAATACACACGCACATACGCACACAGAGAGAGATTTCAGCATGTTATAAACAACATATGTGTGTGTTTCAATTTTAAAGTCTTGAGTATATGAATATGTTCCAAACTCCTAACACAATACACAGAATTTTTAAAAATATTCTTCTATCAGTGACTGTTCAAGGTGATTGCTGTCTTGCACTATTGTAAAAGTATCTAAAACAACTAACCACATAGATAAGTCAAAAACATTACATATTACAGTCTCTATTTAAGATGGACACAAAAGAAATACAAATCTCTATAAATGAGCCACAATCCTCATTTGCAGAAGTATGAGACATCAGCTAGAAGTATAAAATCAGATTTTATCTTATAAAATCATTCTCATCATTCAATTTGGCCTGGATATTACAAATTCTTCCTAACACATCGTGTTCGTGCTGGCCTTCCTACTCATATAATTACCAGACTGTATTCACAGTTTATTTTTTAATTATATATATATATATATCTTACTATGTTCTCTTCACCCATTCCTTGAAATTTCAGCTGATACCCACAGCTGGAGGAGGAGAGGGATACAATTCTTAACATGCTTTGGAAGCCTCTTAGGATTGTTATTTCTCTGCTCATAAGCCCAATGTCATGTATCTCAATTTCCAAACATAAAAACAAAATTTGGAGGAGAAAGGCTTGGTATCAGGTGTTTCAATATACTACCTAAGAGTCTTAGAAAAATGCCATTTCCTCAATTTAGAACTAATACATGCCTCCCTTCTTCCTCCAAGCACACTTCCCACTTCAAACTTCAGTTCAATTACCTTTTGCTTTCTTTTCTTTTCGTTTGTCTGGCTTTGTTTGTTTGACAGGGCTTCTCTGTGGTTTTTNATATATATATCTTACTATGTTCTCTTCACCCATTCCTTGAAATTTCAGCTGATACCCACAGCTGGAGGAGGAGAGGGATACAATTCTTAACATGCTTTGGAAGCCTCTTAGGATTGTTATTTCTCTGCTCATAAGCCCAATGTCATGTATCTCAATTTCCAAACATAAAAACAAAATTTGGAGGAGAAAGGCTTGGTATCAGGTGTTTCAATATACTACCTAAGAGTCTTAGAAAAATGCCATTTCCTCAATTTAGAACTAATACATGCCTCCCTTCTTCCTCCAAGCACACTTCCCACTTCAAACTTCAGTTCAATTACCTTTTGCTTTCTTTTCTTTTCGTTTGTCTGGCTTTGTTTGTTTGACAGGGCTTCTCTGTGGTTTTTNTTTTGAGCCTGTCCTTGAAATAGCTCTAGTAGACCAGGCTGGCCTTGAACTCAGAGATCCACCTACCTCTGCCTCCCCAGTGCTGGGATCCACCTGGCTTTCTTTTACTTAAAGAAGTTAGGGCTAGGAATGCTGCTCAGAAGTAGAGTGCTTGTCTAGCATGCGTGAGGACCTAAGTTCAATTCCCGGTACTGCCTCACACCCTAAAGGTGTTAAATTTTTCATAATACACCCAACCTTTCCTTCATAGCTTCAATAACTGCATATTTGTGGTTAGTTCATTAATACCTATAAATGTAATGACAATGAAGCATGAGTCTGTTCTACACACTATATCAATCCAGACTTAGGCCATTACAGAATATAAATTATACAGTAACAGATAATACTTTGACATTGCTTAATAGTTAACAACAGTAAGGATAGATAAATTAATCAGCAATTATAGTATCTAAGTCAAGAATACAGTAAGACTAATCTGTATAGCGGTCTTTTTGTCTTTCCTATTTTTCTCGCTTTTTAATCACTATTACTAAACAAATAAAAATTTAAGTTTGAAATTTAATAAAAATAAAAGATTTCCTCTGGCAGAGGAAATAAAGGCAGCAAATCACTAAAGAAGCAGTATGGATACTGTTGGCTTCTTTTGGCCAAACTTACAATAATTGACAGTCAAACACTACAGAGCAGAAAGGATTTGAAAAGTGTGAAGCCTCCATGAAAAAAGCATGGCTAAAGGTGCAACGGAAGAGTATGCTGAGGTTGCTAATGCCACCATTGGAAGAAATCAAGGAGACTGCACTGGAACAGCAAAAGTGCCTTACTGCATCTCAGGAATCAACAAGATCTTAACCATCACACCTGCACAGACATAGCAAGAGAACCTAGGGAAGTTATTTCTTTGAGAAGACGACATTGACTCTGCTCAGCTTATGGAGAGCCACATAGGAAATGGAGGGCAGTTGCTATAGTGGAAGACTCTGTCATTATTCACGTAATTCTGGTTGTGCTGGTATGCAAAAATGAAGTCAAGAGTCTTGGAGGCTTCCAAGGAGATTTCAAAAGTATGCCACAAAGGCAAGAATGAGCACATCAGATTCATAATCCTTGTAAGCAATCACTGGCAAGGTGGTGAGGGAAGTTATAAGACTGGGGCAGAAGCTATAACAGACACAGCATAAAGTCAGAGATGCCAGGAACACAGAAGCAGCACCAGGTTCAGCAAAATCAGTACAAAAGGATGACCATAAAGACATCACTGTCCAAGGTCTTTGGGGTTCATAACACATCACCATGGACTCTGAATTACAAACATAGAACTACAGGATTTAATGTTTTACTGCGGTTAGTCCTGATTTTGGTAAAATTTCTCCTTTTTGTTTTCCTATTTGTCTGTTTGGGAATAGGAATTATCCTTATGTCACTGTATCTTGGAATAGAAAAATATGTTTTCTGACTTGAAACTCATTTTGTCTTATATCTCCTAAGTAATTTTGAATCTGGACAAAGATGATTCTGGAATAGGAAAATCTCTGCAGACTATTAAAAACGGATTACAAGCATTCTGCATTATAAGACAGGCCTGAGCATGTGGAGGCAGAAGAAATCTGTGATTTGAGTGTCATAAATCCTAAAGATGTGGTCACCATCCTATGGCACTAATGAGAGATGGCGGGACCTTTAAGAAGTGAGTTCTAATAAAAGGCATATCAATGAAGGGGATTCTGGGGCTGCAGCCCCTTTCCTTTTCTCTTTGTTTCCCAGCCATGATGAAGTAAGCAGGTTGCTTCACCCTGTATCCCCTACTATGATAAACTACCTTACCAGAAGTATAAAGGTCATACAGGCAACAAGGTCAACTCGTCCTAAGATAAAACCCCTGAAATTGGGATGCAGGGATGCTTGTAAGTTGACTGGTTCAGGAATTTTTGTCATTGACACAAAGCACAACAAGACATATAACTAGATAGATGAGTAGATTAAGCAAAGTAATAATGTAAACATAACCACAAAAATCACAGACAAGTATATGCTCTCAAAAAGTTTATTAATCTCAACCAAGAATACCCTCTCTAGCTAGCTTATTCAACCAAACTCATTCACCCAGCTCACAGATTACTATGCAGTACTCATACACATTTACAGATTTACAATTTTATGAAATTTTTCACTTACAAAGCATAATCCCTAATACTAAATATTACCACAACTTCTGTAACTATAAATATATTCAAATAAGATTGTTTCAAATTTTATCTATTATTAATGTGAGGGCCTATTTAAAATCAGGGAATATAACAATATGATAGAAAAGCTTATTATTTTAAGAAGTGATAAAGAATGTTCTATGAAATACAATGCCAGGAAAAGAATTAAAATTAACGATCATTGGGTAATATCTATTCTACTTTAAAAGATTCAGAGGAGTTCTGTAAGACATCGTTCTAAAATAAAGCATACATAGTAAGCTGGATGAGTGAGAACAAAAGTTCTTAAGAACAAAGAAAAGAATATGTAGGGACCTCCAAATTCAGTATTACGTCCAAAGAAAAAGAGGTACAAGTACATAGAAAATAATTAAATTTTACCTTCTATAGTTCACAAATTTTATAAAGTATCATTAATCTGTCAAACAAGTAAATGCACCTGGAAAGCTTTGTGTCTTAAAGCTTCCAGGAGAGCCGGTAGAAGGCTAACTCCTGGAAAAGACATTTGTAACTAAACCTAATAAAAAAAAAAAATAACTGCTTAAACCAATAATCCTTTTACTATAGCTAAGTTATGGTTATCAAATAGATCAAATAATAAAAGAAACAATATCTGTATATGCCTGTGACATTTTCTAAAAATTCTATAATAATCTCCAACTCCAAGTCTGCCCAACAAATACAACAAATTTAATGATATATTACACTCACACACCAACTGGTATTTCCTGAGATCATTCTAGAAACCAGAATGCCTCAGTAATCATAATCTTAAGATAAAAAAGGAATCTTAATGAAAGAAATGAATTAAAACAGTAAGTGTAAAGAAAAAGTACAATATAGGACAAAGGTTAATAAATATTTTCTTCTAAATAGTAAGACCGCATATGGTGGCATTTGTAGACAACAGAATTACTATCATAGCATATAGCACAAAGAAATGTAGGACATGTAGTACATACAGCTCTGATCCAGTTTAATTATCAAAATGGAATGCCACATAAGGGTTATAATAAATGACCCATGATATAATAACATTAATACCTGATTTGTTCAATGTCAGAAAACATGATGACATTCTAATGTCATGAATGAGCAGAGTAATCACATACCCTAACATTTAGATGTCAAATATATTGTCTCAACAAAGAACACATTTGATATATCTCATCAGAAACCTGTAACGTTATACTCATGTTTCTTTAAAAGAAAAAAAATTATACTTACTGCAACACTGGTAACTCTGAAGTTATCATTGCGGGAGAGGTTATTCCACAATACAGAAAAGTCTATATAATTCTAACTTGTTATGTGATCTCAAGGGCACACCTGTTAATTAAAAAAGAAAGAAATTTATTTTAAAATAAAATGAATATATCATGATATGTCAATCAACAACAACTATGATCATACTATTTGAGATATGCTCCACATAGTTAAAATCTGACATGAACAAAGAAGCTTAGGCAAGAATGTTCACTATACTTTTATTCCTAACTATTCAAACTTAGAAGCAACCATTAAGTTTTTTAGAAGGTGAGTTGAAAAACAAGCTTCAGTATCCAAATATTATTTGATGTGGAAAGCAAATGATCCACCAAGTCATGAAATGCAATGAACAAAAAGAACCTACCCAAAAAGGCAATCACAGAACTCTGTGTTACATTCTTGAAAAGGTAAAAACTATGGTGATTGGTGGTGATCAGAAATTAGGGTGTGCAGATGGAATGACCAGGCAGAGCATTCAGGGATTTTAGTGCAAGGAAACACTTCGAATTAGCAGATAAATGTCATGTACATCTGTCAAAATCCATATGACATTTAAAATCAAAATAATGAAGAACAGACTGTGGATGTTACTGGCAAGTGTCAATACAACAGAACCGGCAGTTGTCCTAAGTGTTCCACTCTGAGGAGACAAGCATAGGAAAGTAGAGCATGTGAAGGCACGAGGAACCTCACAGTAGTTTCCTGTACTTTCTCCACAAATTCACTGTAAACCTAACACTGCTCTGAAAAAAAATTCTGATTAAAAAAAAAGAAAAGAAAAGAAAAAGAAAAAGAAGGAAAAGGGAACAAAACACACAGGACTAAGAACAAAACAGAAAGCCAGGTGGTGGTGGCACACACTTGAGTCCTCGGTTTAAAGGCGTGCACTACCACTGAACTGAAAGTTTAGAAAAATGTTAAAATCAGAAAATTTCCAAGCAAAATATTCCAAAGTATAAAATTCTATATAAAACCTAGCTAAAGAGAAATCTTAAGAGGAAGATAAATGTACAAGACATGACATGACACATGACCTATCAATGGGGGAGATAAAAATTAGGGCAGATTTCTGGATGGAACTATATAAGCCTGAAGACAATAGAAGACTTTTAAAATTCTGACAGAAAATAATCCAACCTTGATTTATATACTAAATAACAAAACTAGATGAGTAGCAACATAAAAAGTGGCACAATGGGGAACATAAAAAATATCAACTCTATAAAGTAACTCTTTGGTTAGTTACCAAAACTGATCAACCCTGTCCAAAAAAAAATCAGCTTTTACAGAAATCTTGAATGTAATGAACAATAGAAACAGTCTTAAAAAGGAAAAAAAAACTTCTACATTTAGATTTGAAGAAATACCTACTTTGTTTACCTGCCTAGCATCCCTGACTCCTCAAACTAGAAAGTGATTTTTCACTGTAAATGGAGTATTTTCTATTTATACAAAGCAAAATGGTTTAAAGGAAACAGACGCTTAATCTTTTCCTACCATCATTCCTCAGCATAAATATAAAATCAGTTTACCTTCAGCTTGAATTATGCCTGAATTTCAAAATTTGCTTAATGAGTTGCTGATTTAAGTTCAATTTAAAAGCTGTTAATTGAATTTTGGCTTTGTTGGATTAAGGCAGAATTTCCAACTACTTTTTAAATGGCCCTGAACCTCCTGCTATTCTGTACTACATATTTCTGTGAAGTGGATTTCTCAGCACTGATAATTACAAAAACAGACTTTCCATTAACTCTAGAAACATAAAAGATGCTGATTCCTGAATCAGAATTCCAGCTAAGATTTAATTCATCATATAAAATTCCATTATAACACATAAACTTAATTTTCTATTTTAAAATGGTAAAAGTTTATGTACACAAACAATTTTAATATATTTCTTTATAAATTTATTATCAACAAATGTTTTATTCAAATGACTATCTTATATAACAATACATTTTCTTAGACAAAATTAGACAGCCGGGAGATAGTTGTAAATGCCTTTAATCACAGCACTCAAGAGACAGAGGCAGGCGAACCTCTGTGAGTTCAAGGCTAATATGGTCCACAAAGCAAGTTACAGGACATTCTGGGCTGTTACACAGATTAACCCTGCCTTGAAAAACCAATCCAAAATAAATAGATGAAAGAACAAATGAAAAAATGAATACATAAAATAAGCAACTGAAATAAGTTCAAGGAGCTATAGTCTATGAAAGGAGCAGCAGATATGGCCAGAGCTGTGTGCCAACAGACTTATATCTCTCAATAATTGCTAAAGTTTGTGCTAGTAAAATGTAAAAAAAAGCAGGCCCTCAAGTAAACAGTACACAGAAAGAATACCTTGGCTAATAAACCAATGTGCAAACAACACCTTTTCTTTTTTACTTTGGTTACAGCTCTTCAGTAAAATGAAACATATTACTTATTTAATGATCAAGATTAACATTTGATCACATAAAAGAATGACAATCTTTGTTCAAAACACAGTTTAAGAAAAAGAAACAGGCAGAGCCCTCAACAGACAGACATCATTATCAAAACCATACAGGGGCAATTCACAGAATTAAAATATATCTAAGATGCCTAATTTTAAATGAACAACATCACAAATACATATATACACACAAATACACATTATGCATATTTATATATATGAATGAATGAATGAATGGGTGGCCCATTTTTAATGAAAACAATCACCCTTAAAGAATCTCAGACATTGTATATATGAGACAAAACATTCCAAACATTTCCAGAAGACACAGAAAAACAAGTAACAATAAATTTGGAGATTTAATGACAGAAAAATTCGAATGTCAGTAAAAAAAAAAAAAAGAAAGAAATTTGTACAACCAAAACAGTCAATGAACACAACGTAGGATTAAACACTCAGAGAAATAATCAAACTCACCAAATTCAAGGAAAATCTTGAAAGAATTTTTTTAAAAACTGACTCTTCATATTTAATAAAGCCCTATTTGTCAACATAAATCATTAAGTCAAGATTATTAATATGTGCCAATGGGAAAGTAAAAATAAAAATAGTTATTTTATTTTAAATTTTTTTAACTTCTCCTTTTGGATTACCAATGATTGATGGAACCATCAAGGTATAATATCTTCTTACAATGTCTTTAACTTGATTTTAATTAGATACAGTCAGTTTAAAACCTAACAGTATTAGTTTTTGTTTCACAAATTTAAAAAACCTACTTTAGTGAGCATTGTAAAGACATAGGAAGCTATACAAAAGCCATCAATCTTTATATATTTATGAAGCAGTGCTAAATAAATGCAAAGAGGTTAGAGAACTAGTATTAAATTAGTGAATGTCAGTATATTTAATGTGCATAATTTATCATCTTGGTTAAAAAGCAATGATGCTTTTATTGATTATAGGTGGAAAATGACAGGTAATGTTATTGTTTTAAGATCTTTTCAAAGATTTATACAATGCATCTTGCTTTTTCACAGAATGTCTTAGTTTGCTTGCTAACAGAATAAATGCTGTGATTTTTTAATTAATTAAACTCTCTGTGAGCAGGAAATTGTTCCCATTTCATTCACTGATGTAGGAAGTCCTTCTATGTATGTATTGCTTTTACTGGTTAATGAATAAAGAATCTGCCTTGGACTTAATAGGGCAGAGTAGATATAGGCAGGGGGAACTAAATTGAATGCTGGGAGAACAAAGGCATAGTCAGGAGAATCCATATAGCCCCGCCAGAAACAGATGTCAGATAGAACCTTGCCAGTAAGCCACAGCCACATAACAATACAAAGATTAATAGAAATAGGTTAAATTAAGATGTAAGAGCTAGTCAATAAGAAACTAGAGCTAATAGGCCAAGCACTGATTTAATTAATACAGTTTCTGTAGGGTTATTTCAGGGCTGAGCAGCCAGAAACAAACAGGCAGCCTCATTGTAACAATTCACTGTTATAATTATCATAAATAAAACTTAACCATCTTTTGAATAAAAAAAAACTAAATGTCCCACTAAAGGGAGAAATGTGAATCGAAACTACCACAGCTGACTTTAGTGAGAATAGCTATCAAATAATATGAAAGAAATAAGTGCTAGCAAGGATGTAGAGGGAGGAAGGAATATGGTAGAACTATAAATCAGTATAGTAATGGAAAACTAGAATGCACACACATATCAGAATTAAAAACCAAATTGCTACACAATCTAGCCATACCACTGAGTATATATCCAAAGGAAATGGAATTATTAAGCCAAGAAGATATCTAAACTCAATTAACCTAATTGTCCATACACAGAGGTATCAATATAGAAAATGTGGTATGCATACACCATGCACAGTAGGGTATAACTATAGTTAATAGTAATGTTTAGAACATTTCAAAATGGCTTGAAGGATTTTGAATGTTATCATCATAACAAAACCTTAATTGCTTAAGATGATGGATATGTTAATTACCCTGTTTTGCTAATATATACATCAAAACATCATGCCCCATAAACACATTTTTGCATTTGTGTGAGAGATAGTTGAGAGACGCTTTCCCAGTAATTGTGGGAATAACTAAATCAATGACACTCAAAGACCAAGGAGGATTTTCAGAGAGGTTAAAGCAAGGGCAGAGACAAGTGAGATATATCAAAATGAAGAGGAGGAAATTTTAGAAAATCCTCCACATGTGACTTTATATACACATACCATCCCACAACCCAATAATGGAACATACTTAACAAAACAGAAAGCAAACAGTAAGACATATCTAAAGAATATTTCCCAAAGCTTTAGATAACTCTTTGAAAATTCATCTCCATGACAGCTTCTCAATTTCTTACTCAAAATGCTGCCTGTACACATCTGACCTTAGAGTATTTATGAACACTTATACTCTAGCTGCATTTTTCTTTTATATTCCAGTCTCTTAACATTTTCTTAAGACTTTATCATCCAATACATAGCAACAAAACCTTAACATTTTCCTACCTTCTCAGTTATCAACTAAACCTCTGCCATTATTCTATTCTTAAGAACTTTAACACTTACTATATAATTTCCTAACAAAACCCCCTCTACACTTCCTTCCCTGTGTGTACACATACTGTCTCTTTCCTGTAATAGTTTTATGAAAAATATTCCCCGTAGGTTCACATATTTGACCATGTAGTCTTGGTTGGTGGTGTTTGGGGAGGTCATGGAACTTTTAGGAGGTAGAGACTGGCAGCAGGAAGTATACCATCAGAGACTGGCTTTCAGGGTGTATAGCCTCTCCCTACTTTCTAGTTCACTCTCTATGTTTGGGTTTTGGTTTCTTTGATTTTCTTTTGTTCTGTTTATGAGGTTTTGTTGTTGTTGTTGTTGTTGAAGAAATGTTAACTCAGCATCCCCATGCCTGTCATCTACTGCCATAGCTTGTCTCTGCAATGATGAATCAAAACCAAGATAAACTCTTTCTTCTGTAAGCTGCCTTTGGTTTTGATGTTTCATCACAGGCAAAAAAAGAAAAAAAAAGTAACTGTTAAAGTCTACATACATATAGCACTATATTAGGAGCAAATGAAGAGCTCTAGCCTTATCCAAATATAAATTGCATTAAATCCCCAAACTTAAAAGACTTCATATCACCTTGTACAAACGTCCTATAACACTATGCCAATGGTTTTATTTATATTTTTATTTCACAAACAAGTATCAAAAATTTCATTCAATTCCTTCTCTTTTAATAATTATATATTTTTTTAGTTGATGGACTTGTTCTTAGAGTAACTTTAGACTTTAGGTTCATGAAAATTTGTACATAGTTTTAGGGATTTCTTTACAGTTCTAGCTCTCTAAGAAGTTGTATCAACCTTTAGTGAGAACTTTCTGTTTCAAAAAATTACAATTTAAGTACCAAACACCTAGAAAGGGGCATTATAGTCAGCAAAGGTAAAACTAAATGATATAGGCTGAGATAAAATAAATTTAAAACACTTTCCTTTCATAAACAAGGCCCTGGGTTTGATCCAAGGAACACTCGGACAACTAATACATATTTACCATGCAACTTAGGTTATAGTACTAGTAAGAAAGAAAATTGGTTAACTGGTTATTATGTTTGTTTTTTATATTATAGATGCAACCAGCCTAGTTATGTGATGATTGTAAAATTTATCTTGGGGACTGGAAAGATGGCTAAGCAGGTAAGAACACTAGTTATTTTTCCAAAGAACCTATTCCCTATTCAATTCCCTGCACCCACATGGTGACTAACAGAATTAGATCTCCTCTTCTTACTTCTATGGGAACCAGGCACGCATGTGGTACACAGAAATATACTCGGGCAAATCACTTATACACATAAAATAAAATTTTAAAATTATCATTTAAGCTGGGCATTGTGGCACACATCTTTAATCTCAGGAATTGGGAGGCAGAGACAGGTGGATCACTGAGTTTGAAGTCCACCTGGTCTGTAGAAAGAGTTCCAGGATAGCCTACATAATGAGATCCTGTCTTAGAAGACAGCAGGAAGGGAGGGAGGGGGGAGGGAGGGAAAGGGGGAAGCAGAGAGGCAGAGAGGGAGAGAGGAAAGAAGAAGGGAAAATGTAAAGGGAGAAGGGGAAAAGGGAGGAGGAAGGGAAGGGAGGAGAGGGGGAGGGAGGGGAGGAAAAGAGAAGAAAACATAAAATTGTGGCTTTCATTACTGCCAGTTGGCAAAGATGAATTGTGTCTGATGAACTCCAACTTTGACTCCTAGAACAGTTCTGTAATAAATGTAGAAAAGGCAAAAGGCATTAATTAATGGGAAAGATCCAATCCTTGATTAAAAAAAACTGAAATCGGAAGTCAAATTCAAAATAGTAAAAAGAACAGGATAAATAAGAAATAGAAACAAGAGAAAAATGTGATGATATATAAGATGAAGACCAAAGCAGGCTGAAAACAAAACTCCAATGTTTACAGAAAGGTAATAACTAGATCAGTGAGAAAATGAAAAGAAATTCATTCAAATCTTCTATTGAACTTAAAATAGTATTGAAGATAGGCATACATTATTTTTAAATGTAGAATTTGGGATTTAAGTGTAAAAATATATTTAAGTATAAAACCACTAGACTTATGTCAGGAGCTGTGATCGTTAAACCATGAAACTAGCTGGACAAATTAAATGACTGATCAGATTGTTCTAAACTAAAGAGCAATGAAGAAAACATCAGCTTTTTAAATGTCTAACAAATGAAACCTCAAGATATTAACTTCCCTTACACTACATACATGAAAAATGCTTGAAAAAAAAACTGGCAGTCTTGTCCATCAAAATTACAAAAACATTACCCTGCGCTTTAATAAAAACATTTTGCTGTGGGTTTTTAAACTCAGGTTTTTGTTTTTTCTCTAAATTCCAACAGCACCATTAAACCTCTCCAGAGATTGGGGCAGGGGAGGGGTAGTGGTGGGGAACAGGAACAGGAACTAATTACATCCTTTTAATTACTTTACTAACGGACCTACCTACTTGTATAAATCAAAACTGACAATTAACAGCCTGATTAAGAAAATGCTACCATCAAGACTACAGGGACAATATGAAAATATCCCACTATGTTATTAAACTAAAACAGAGATCATACCAATTCCAAGCCAGCATGGACTACAGAGTGAGATCATACTTCCAGGAAGAAGTAAAAAGTACAATATTATTAATTGTAAAATATTAAAAGCCAGAGGTCACAGCAATAGAAATAAGCTATTTTATAACTGATGCCTTACTTTGCTTTTTTCAGGTTCACTCCAGTACCAACATGACTGCCTTGAAAGGTAGAAATATATTATCTTGTAATTCAGAAGACCACAGGTATAAAATCAAGGTGTTAGCAAGAAGCCTCTAGACGATCTCCCTGAAACAGAAATACACCACCTTCCTGTTAGGGTCAGCATAATCCTCCACTTTCACATAGCTATCTTCTTGGTGTCAGGTTGCCTCTGTATCCTCACATGATATCATTGTTTTTTGCTTCATAAACGGTCAGCAATCATACAGGCTTGGGACTAATTAAATAGCACCTGTTGTGAAATACTAGTTTAAGTCATGTTGCATTTGTCTATGCTGTGGACTATTAATTTAATGATGCAAAGATGTATTGTACTCTTTTTTTAAAAATTGGTACCTCAGCTATGTCTTAAAATATTGTTTTCTTCAAAGGAATCAGACTTCTTTTTTTTAATATTTAGTTAGTTAGTTATCATGTATACAATATTCTGTCTGTTTATACAATATTCTGGCCTGCAGGCCAGAAGAGGGCACCAGACCCCATCACAGATGGTCATGAGCCACCATGTGGTTGTTGGGAACCAAACCCAGGACCCCCGGAAGAGCAGGCAACGCTCTCAACCTCCGAGCCATCTCTCCAGACCCTGTATTGCACTCTTTTATGTTGCATTTGTTTAACTCTGTAAAGCTGTGTTACTTTGCCTGTCTAAAACACTTGATTGGTCTAATAAAGAGTTGAATGGTCAATAGCTAGGCAGGTGAGAAAAATCGATGGGTCTACCAGGACAAGACAATAAACAGGAGGAGAAAACTAGGCTCTTGAGAAGAGGAGGAGCAAGAAAAGGAAGAGAGGAGGACACCATAGCTCAGCTACCCAGCCACACAACCAACCACAGAGAAGGGAAGAAAGATACATAGAATAAGAGAAACAGTATAATTCAAGTTAGAAAAGCTGGCTAGAAATAAGCCAAGCTTAGACCGGGCATTCATAAGCAAGAATAAGTTTCCATGTATTTATTTGGGAGCTGAGTGGCAGGTCCCCAAAGAGAAAAACAAAAAAACTACAATAACCCTATTTTAATTAACTGGATTATATCTGCAAATATTGTATTTCTAAATAAGATCACACTTAAAGGAGTAGAAAACTTGTTTATACAATAATATCCCTTTAGTACTTATTCAAAATCTAAGAAATGTTGAAGGATTATGTACGTTACCTATGTGCATTGCTAACTTAGTGCTAAAAACAAGACAGTCAACACTATAGATAAGAGCCTGAGTTTTGCAAGTTACTTCTCATTCGTAGGAAAAAACAAGCAAAGTAATAAATGCAACAATTTCAGGTTGCAGGAAAATGTTAATGTTGGGTGATAAACTACTTTAAAAAGATAGTCTCATACATTTTAAGGAATGACATTTGAACTAACTCCTGGAGGACATGTAAGAATAATGAGCAAAAGAGAGAGGGAGCAGAAAACTTTAAAATGGAAGGAAAGTATCAGTTTACTTGAGCAAAAAAGTCATCTAGCAGATGTGCAGAATAGACACTTCTCAGTACTACTAATTTTGAAATTATGTGACAAACTTCAGGGCTTATTATTAGTTTTAATTTTACTTAGCATGCCTGCTGTTCACACACACCTGTGAGCATGTCATATGCAAGTGTGGAGGTCAAGGAAACTTTAAAGAGCGAGTTCTCTCATTCCACCCTGAATTCCAGAGATGGAGCTCAAGTCATCAGGCTTGCATGGCAAGCACTTTTACCTGTTAAGTCACTTCCTTGGCCTGAATCCTTAATTTAGAAACAATTTTATTAAACTATTTAAACCTTACTAAGGTAATTTAAATTTGTATAGAGTAGTAATTAAATTTATTGGTTACACCTAAAGTTCTAAAGATACAATGAACCAACCTTAACCTAGCATCAGTTAAATCAAGACAAACTATGTGCAACTATGTGAAGCTTTAGTGATACTATAGTTGTGCATGCACTATTAAATAATATGCTCCACAATTAGAAGAAAATTGGGAGAAAGATCTTACACAAAATTAACATCATTATGATATTCTCCCAATAAATGGCTTTTCAGAATGGCAAGGGGTTATAAAGCTCAATGTAGAAGAAAAGTTATATAAACCATATGTATAAATTTCTCAAAACAACCATAGTTTCATCTAGGCTCACTGGAGGACTATGTCTGCCAACCTAAGGCAATCATCTTGATTAAATATGCTACACAATGCCTCTCACCAGGTTTGATGTAGGAGGGTCATCTGTCTATGTGTTACTTTCATTGGTTAATA
>LOEQ01000396.1:91632-109857 GCA_001685075.1 Bramus lutescens
AGTGCTTAAATGAATACAATTTGTGTGTTGTTATTTCGGGGTATAAGCTGGCCGGGCGGGAGCCGGGCGGGACCAAAGACAGGCCTGCTCACCTCATCACTACACAGGTTTATGTAATTTGTTTCTCTAGTTGGTCCCAGTTACCTTTGAGAACATAAAAAAATCATGGAATTAGTGAATGTGCAAAATTACTGTACTAGTTAACACAAAATCCACAGGTATAACCTCAAAAGTAGAGTTTATACAATAAATACATATGTATACAATTATAGTTTAACACAACTATTAGATTTAATGGGGACATATATTTAACAGTAAGTTCATTGGGTTCCTTTCATATGTTTCAATTCTTACAAATATACAGTGCTTCTATCATGTGATGTGAATACACACACACACACACACACATACACAAATACAAAAACACGCACTCCAGTCATTGCCTGTGCCTTTCTCACAGTGTTGTTTTTAGTAAGTCAGCAAATGAATGATCACTTTAACTTCCTTATTAACTTTTTTCCATATTAACTTTTTAGCCTTGATCATCCTAGTGGCTTGGCTGCTTTGCTTTTCTAATCTTCAGCTTAAACCCCAATATCTGTCTCAATATTTATGATACAGTAATGTAAAAGTCAAAGCCTATACCAATCCCACATTTTTCTTTAACAATTTGTGTTAAGTATTATAAAAATAATCAGAGCCCTGAAAATTGATATTACTACAAATTTCAGTATGAATTTTCAAGTCTTCAGTTTGACTTCAGAAAATAAAGTATCCTCTTGTTTTATTCTTGTTCTATGTTCTTGTAAGTTAATTACATCCACTTCATCTACCCCCTCCCCTCCCCTAAGCAGGCAGAACCACTTAAAACATATAGACTGCTAGTGCCCTACCCTTGCTAAGCACACTATCGGACTTCTTTAGCAGAAAAACAGCTTGTATTCTACTCTGACCTTTCTCATTCCAAATGATTGAAGAAATACACATATACATTATTTAAACCAAACTCTCCACCAACACTCCTATTGGAAAGTATCTTCTGATATTTCAAAACATTAAGAAATTACTGAAGGGGTTCTTCCTGTTTCCTAAAATTATCATTAACAGATGTGCTACTCAGTTTTATATCACTATGACAAAATAACAGAGATAAAGACATAGTAGCACATATCTATAATCCTATCACTTAAAAGACAGGAGGGGGTATAAGTCTTGGCCAGTATGGACTACTATGTAGAGATCCTGACTAAGAAAAAAACTAATCTTAAAAATAAGATAAACTACTAAAGAAGAAAAGATTTGGTGTGTCTCACAATTTCAGGTTTTAGTCTACAGTAAACTGTTTATGGGCCTTTGGTAAGATAGAAAGTAAAGCAAAGACAGCAAACAGAGAGAACATGAGCAAGAGGCTGAGGACAAGAATGCCCCTCAAAGGCAGGCATGCTAGTTAGTTTTATGTCAAGTTGACACAAACTACAGTCATCTGAGAGGAGGGCTTCTCAAATGAGAAAATGCTGATCAGGCTTCAGGGAAGCCTATAGAGCACTTTCTTAATTAGTGATTGATGTGGGAGGGCCCAGCCCATTGTGTGTGGGGCCACCCTTGGGCTGACTAATGGATTCTTAAGAAAGCAGACTGGGCAAGCCTAAAGGAGACAGCCAATGTGCATGCAGCACTCCTCATCAGCTCCTGCCTTCAAGTTTCTAACCTGCTTGAGTTCCTCTCCTGACTTTCTTTAATGACTAACACGATGTGGAAGCATAGGCCAAATAAGCTGTTTCCTCTCCAAGGCACTTTGGCCACGTTATATCCCCACAGCAATAGTAACCCTAATAAGACAGCAGCTTTCTTTTCTTATTTTTTCATTTTCAGCAGCTTTCTTCTAATCATTCAACCCCTCCAACTAGCCCTTTCTATCAAATAGCACATTCAGCTAGCTCCTTCATAATCCAATCACATCCCAACCATTTCACCAACAACAAACCAAAAGAATTAACACATGATTTTTTGGAGAGACATTTCATTTCCCAACTATAACATACACCAATACTTTTATTCATAATATGCCATGGATTTGTTTCATATGCATACAGTATAAAAACTTGCAACTGTTAAAGCTTCATAAAAAGTACATAGGTACTTTTACTCAAAAACATGTTGGGCTGGGGAAATGGCTCAGACACAGAAGTACCTGCTAAACAAACACAAGGATTTTAGTGTATGGAGCAGAGTAATGAGTACAAATGTCTACAGAGTCCAGATTCTAGGCCTCTGGAGCTGCAGTTACACGCAATGTGGTTTGGGGACCTGAACTTGGGTCCTTTGAAAGAACAGCATACACTCTTAACAACTGAGCCATTTCTTTAGTCTCCAGCCTCCAACACCCTTATTAAAGGCAGGTACAGGAAGCAGACAAACAGGCAGATCCTCAGAGCTCATTGACTATCCAGCCTATGGATGATGTGGGATGGATGTCCTTCTGTATATGTGTTGCTTTATTGATTAATGAATAAACCCCTCCAACTAGCCCTTTCTATCAAATAGCACATTCAGCTAGCTCCTTCATAATCCAATCACATCCCAACCATTTCACCAACAAAAATGGCCAATGGCTTAGTAGGGTGAAGCCAGGCAGAAAATACGAACAGAGATAAAGACAGAGAATAGGAGGAGTCAGAGAGACACCATGTAGCTGCTTAAAGAAACAGATGCCTGACACTTACCAGTAGGCCACAACCTCGTGCCAATATACAGATTAATAGAAATGGGTTAATTTAAGATGTAAGAGGTAGCAAGGAATACGCCTAAGCTATCAGTCAGGTAGTGTTATAATTAATATAGTTTCTGTGTGATTATTCTGGCCTGGGGGGCCAAGAAATGAACAAAAAGCTGCCTATGTTTACATATCAGGTGCAACATGAGGGTCTGCTTGTTTTCTGTCTTCTCACCAGGTCCCACAGCCGTTTGGACCCAAAGAAAATCACACAGAGGTCTACATAAGTTATAAACTGATCGGCCCATTAACTCAGGCTTCTTATTAACTCTTATAACTCATATTAGCCCATTATTCTAGAATATGTTAGCCACATGGCTTGGTACCTTTTTCAGTGGGTCAGGTCACATCTTTCTTTTTCCGTGTCTGGGCAGGACTGCGGAGGAATGGACTTCCTCCTTCCCAGAATTCTCTTGTTCTCATTGACCCGCCTCAACTTCCTGTCTGTCGTCCCACCTATACTTCCTGCCTGGACAATCAGCATTTACTTAAAATATAATTGACAGAATACAGGCACTTGTCCCACACCAATCAGGATCAAGGGATTCCAGATACAATGAGATCCTATCTCAAAAAAGCAAAGTGGACCTCAACCAAAGGGGACACCACACACACAGACACAGACAGACACACACACACACACACACACACACACGCGCGCGCGCGCGCACGCATGCACGCATGTACCCATACAACAATTATGCCTCAAATTCTCCTTCCTAAAAAGCTTATAATTGGGCCGGGACCGATGACTCAGCAGTTAAGAGCACATATTGCTCTTGCTAAGGACCTGAGTTTAATTCCCAGTATCTTCATTTGGTGGTTCACAACTACCTGTAACATCAGCTCAGATGATCTGCTGCCTCTATCCTCGAAACACACATGCATACATGCACACACTATTTCAGTATTTTATTTGTTGTTTTCTTTCTAAATAGGGTCTCACTATGTAGCTCCAGCTGGCCTTGAACTCATACAAATCTGCCTCTCTCTGCCTCCCAAGTAATGGGATTAGAAGCATTCACAACCACACACAGCCTAAAATTACTTTTTTATAAAGGTTGATACTACTTGGTCTGACAAGATGGTTTGGTAGGTAAAGGCACTTGCCACAGAGCCTGGCAACCTGAGTTTGATTCTTGGGAACTATTCAGTAAAAGAAGAAACTGACTTCCACTGCTCTCAGACTTCCGTGCACATAGTGACCTGAGCATGTGCCACCACAATAAAAGGGAAAACTTAATTTAAAATAGAACTATTTCTAAACAATGAAATAATTTTAACCTTTATTTCTTGCTTTTAATTATATATGCATTTACCACAACAAAGGATTGTATATGTAGTATGAACAAATTCTTTAAGTCTGTACATACCTGAGCAGAATCTGTTGGACTAACACATTACTGACAAGTTGCCACTCAGAACCTATAGAAATTCATTTTAAAGGCCTTTAATGTTGTTTAGGCAATTTGTAGCATTTCATTTTGTATAATGAAGCTCTATATAGAAATACTTGAGTAAAAGTATAGGGAAGTCTAGAGTGATTAAGACTAGATATAATGAAGACAATTAAAAAGTTATTATGATAGCACTACTGGGAATGTGCAAGATGCTATTAACAAACATAAGACATACATCTCAGAAATAAATGCTGGTAGTTCTTAGCAACAGGACTCGATGAAGTAGACTAAAGTGACTATAAAAAGGATTAATTTTGGGGTACACATTCTGTTAGCATTATTGTAATCCCAGCACTCTGAAGACTGAGGCAGGAGTATCACAAATTCAAGGCCATTCATAGTTATAACTATAGCTATAGACCAAAGATTAAGTCCAGAGCCCCACCTTTCAGTCCCTTCCTTGGACTCATTGGCAAATCAAGCCCTTCTTGGTACCAGATACCCTGCAGCCACCACATCTGGCAAATCCAGGCCTACCCCAGGTAGGTCCTCTGTACAGGTATCAAGTTTGATGAGTCCCTGGAACCTCACCTGCCAGTGCAATTCACAATTCTCAGGCTTTGCCTCAGCTGCACAGCCTGTATCCTGGCCTAAACTAAAACAGACTAGTCTATTATTATCAAACACACAACCAATGAAAGAAATCCATATGCCCAGGTCTCATTATAAAGGCATAAACAATATAAAAGGCCCAAACAGTATATCTCCCACAAAAATCCAACAATCTCATAAAAATGTTCTCCAATAACAATTATCTAGATGAACTCCAGGACACAGACCTTAAAAGATCATAAATCTCATCAAAGAATTCCAGAAGTTAAAAGAAGACACAAACAAATAGCTCAAAAAAATGGCTATAATCAATACACACGTTTCCATAAGTGTAAATTTTAATGATCAATACCCCAATCAAAAGACACAGGTTAGAAGAATGGATTAAGAAACAAAATCTATCTTTCTGCTATCTACAAAAATAATTTAATTTGAAGATAAAAATTTGCATCCTTAAGGCAAAAAGATGAAAAAAAAAAAGTATTCCAAGCCAATGGGAGCAGATGCTGATACCCTAACAGACTTTAAAACAATGCTATTAAGAAGAGATTTTTCTTTGCCAGGAGGGGGGGATTTGTTTTAATCAAGGAAGCAATTAACAAAGCATTACATCTAAAACATGTGGATATATGGTACACTCAATTTCATAAAAAGCATACTACTAGAATTAAAAGCGAATGACTCAGAGTAATTTCATTGTCCTACTTCCTTGGATAGACAGTTCCCTGAACAAAAAAAAAAGAACGCCATTATATATCAAATAGACCTAACAAATACCGAAAGAATATTTCACTCTAACCATTTAAGGAAATGCTAGTTAAAACTGCTTTAAAATTTCATTTTACCCCAGTCAATATAGCTAAAACCAAGAAAACAACTGACAACAAATACCAGCAAAGATGCAGGGATCTATCTACTAGATTACAAATTGGCGCAGTTACTATAGAAAGCAGTACGGAAAATTCTCAAAAGCTAAAAATAAATTTACTATATGTCCCATCTATACCACAACTGTACAGATGCTAAAAGGACACAACAGACACTTGCTCAGCAATGTCCATTGTTCCTCTGTTCATAATAGCTAGGAAATGGAAACAAACTAAACATTCTTCAACAGATGAATGGATAATAAAAATGTGAGATATATAAACACACACACGCACGCACACACGCACACTGAAATACTACTCATCTGTGAAGAAAACTGAAATCATGCCAGGCAGTGATGGCGCACACCTTTATTCCCCGCATTCAGAAGGCAGAGAGGCAGGTGGATCTCTGTGAGTTTGAGGCCAGCCTGGCTTACAGAACAAGTTCCAGAATAGGCACAGTTATACAAAGAAATCCTGTCACAAACAACAATAATAATTGAAATCATGAAATTGACAGGTAAATGGATGAAGTTAGAAAGATTATATACTGTATGGGGAACTCCAAAATCAGAAAAACATTGAATGTTCCTAGTTGTGGTTCTTAGCACTAATCTTCAAACATAAGTAAATGATCTGCAGTGACTGAGGAAAATAAAAGGAAATCATGCCAGGGCAGGGTATGGGTCTAGAGAGGGGAACAGCAAAATTCAGGTACTTTAAAGGAGGAAAGGGGGGATTCTCAACTAGGGAGGTGTGAGGAAGGGCAACAGAGGCAGCAGGAAGAATAATTAACACTAAAGATGTCTGAAAAAGGTCACAGTGAATCATTATTTTATGTTAACCTAAAATTAGATGTAATATGTATATGTGTGTTAAGTACATATGTATGCAAGTATATATACATATTTATTTATCAAATGAAATTACATCATTTAGGAGTGATAATATTCTTTCCAAAAGCCATAAGCTACATGACAAAATCCCCAGTTCCAAGCATAAAAAAACGCTCCAAGTTGTTGGTCAGAGGAATCCAAGTAAGCACCCCCAAAAATACACTACTGCTGTTGCTCTTGGCTATCTCCCAAATTTTAAGGTGTCTATTGCTAAAGACATCAAGGCACTTTGGACACATAACTTGGGAGGATCCGAGTTGGATCTAAACACAAAGTCTCCTCCCTGAAGACTAGCTTTCATAGTACAAGAAGGTGCTATGCAGGCTGCCCGGGGAGAAAAGCAAACACTAGTCCTACCTAGCTGTGATGCCTAGAAACCACAGCACTGAACAGCAAAACACGATATCCACAAATGTGAAATTATGGCACTCTTATCCTGGGAATAACTAACCGTAGTCTAATTAGATGTAAAGCCCATTCAACAGGAAGGAATTTATGTCTGAGACTCTAGAGTGAGTTCTAGAGAACCAGTGGTTCTCAATCTTCCTAATGCTGAGACCCTTAATACAGTTCCTCATATTGTGGTGACCCCAATTATAAAATTTTAACATTGCTACTTCACAACTGTAATTTTGCTACTGTTATGATTGTAATATAAATATCTGATATGCAAGATATCTGATAGTGACCCCAAAGGGGTCACAACCCACATGTTGAGAACTACTGCTCTAGACCTAGCAAACTAGAGAAAAATCTACTACCACCCACTTTCCTAAACCAGTATAATATCTAACTACATTATTAATACTTATTCCTACACCCAAAGATGGGTGTGACTTTCAACCCTCAGCAAAAATGCTTTTTTTTTTTCAGTAGAAGAAACCATTACAGGTTACTAGTCAAAACACAAAGAACTACTGACCATTAGGTGCCCAGGCCTTATTGATGCACCTACAACACAGCTCTACATCTAAGGCATATGGAACATTACAGAAGTGGGGGTGAAAGTTTGTAAGACCTAGAGTACCAGAACATCTGCTGTGAGATAGTTTCTCTCTACATACAACAGGGAAGCTGCACTCAGAAAAAGTTAGCACTATTGCCTGAATAAGACTTGGACAATGACAACACCAGTTGACATGCCAACATGGATGAGTGAAATTTCACAACCTTTCATTCCTAGATGAAGAGCTACAGGCAATTAATGATTGCTGGGGGTGAGGGAAATTCAGTCTTCCCAGGGATAATTTCCTAACAGGTTATCCAATAGCAAGTGGTCAGCACTAAAAGCGCATAAATATGAGCAACACTAAACGGACTCAACAGGTATTTATCTACTTATGTGTGTGTACATACAACAAGAAAAAATAAAACTATAGGGATACTATGAAAGTAGGAGTTCTTCATGGTAGAGGCAGGGGAACAGTGGAAGAAAGCAGCTGGATATGGTAACGAGCTTTAAGACGAACAAAATATACACATGTGTGAAATGTCATAATAAAACCCTTTAATTTCTGCAATTAACAAATGCTAACTGAAAGTGGGGGAATGAATTTGAGACCAGTTTGGATTGCACAGCAAGATTGTCCTCAAAACAAAACAAAAATTAAGCTCTTCTAAAAACATTATGAGTGAAGACCTTAAAAATATCAATTTTACTTAGATTCCTCAAAAATCCCCCTGAATCAAAACTAAACCCATAAAGAGACATAACTTTTTACACTAGAAAAAAATCTTTTCACTGTCCTGGCTAGTTTATTGACAATTTGACACAAGTTTAGAGTTATCTGGGAAGTGAGAATCTCAATTGGAAAAAAAATGCCTCTTTAAGAATTGTAGGCAAGTCTGCTGTGAATTTTCTAAATTAGTTATTGATGTGACAAGGCTCACTCTGGGGCAACCTCTGGGCAGGAAGAGGTCTTGGGTGTAAAAGAAAGCAGGCTGAACAAACTACAGGGAGCAAGTCAATAATCAGCACTCCTCCATGGCCTCTGCATCAGTTCTTGTCTCCAGGTTCCTGCCCTGACTTCCCTCAGTAAAAGGGTATGACCCGAGTCTTGTAAACTGAAATAAATCGTTTCTTCTCCAGGTTGTTTATGGTCATGGAGTTTTATCACAGCAGTAGAAACTCTAGCTAAGACATTCACCTATCATCAACATTTTATATTGAGGTAGAGGAAAACAATGTCTAATAATTACACAGCAAATTTTTCCTTCATATTTCTTGAATATATATGGGTGTTAAACCTTCATGTCTGTCTGTGGACCACTCATGTGCAAGGTGCCCAAAGAGACCAGAAAAGAGCAGTGAATCCCTGGAACTGGGATTGCAAAAAGTTGTTAGCCACCAGGAATCAAGACTAAGCCCTCTAGAAGAGAAGTCAGTGCTCTTGACCAGAGACATGTGAAAATGCTGGGGCTGGACATATTTTTAAAATCTTATATGCCACTGAAAAACGTCAGGGAAGCAGAGTGAGTCAAGGTCAAATATGTTTGAAAATACTGTAAGAAAACTTGTTATTAGGCTAGATAGCTTAGCAGCTAAGAGTGTGATGTTCTTACTGTATACTCTTAAAGAGGACTGAAGTTGGGAGGGCGGGAGGGGAAGGGAATTGGGAGGAGATGGAAATTTTTAATAATAATAATAATAATAATAAAAGGACTTAAGTTCATTTTCCAGCAACTACATCAGGCAGCTCCCAACTACCAATAACTCCAACTCCAGAGGATTAAATGGCCTTTTCTAGGTGCCTTGGATACCTGCAGTGCACTCACATGCACAAACTATACACACACAGACACGTAATTAAAAAATAAAAACAATTGTTTTGAGAAGACTGTTACACTGTAAACTAAAAATAAAATTTTAAATTAAAGTAAAAACAATGTTCAAGAAAAATTAAACTTGAAATGGTTATAGAGGGAAAAACCACAGACTACGTTAAGAGTCCCTGGTCTCAGTAACTATTAGAGGCATATTTATGTCCCTGTTCCATGCAACCACCAGGGGTCATGTCAGTATCTATGACCCTGCCGCTATTCAAAACTATGTTGATGTCCATGACCCATGTTACTACCAAAGGCCAAAGGAATGCCTGTAGTCTGTGCTGCCACATGAAGCCATATTAATGTCTGTGGTCTGTGCTACTGCTGAGGGCCATGTGTATGGTCTGAAGCTATGTGAATGTCCATGGTGGTTTTACCATCGAATGTCAATTGGATGTCCATGGTCTGAGCTCCCTACTAAAGCCATATTTGATATCTGTGGGCTAGGCTGCCACTGGGGGCCATGTATGATGTGCATGGTCTGTACTGCCACCTGAGGTCATGTTGATATCCATGATCTGTGTTGCTGCCTAGGACCATGTTGGTGTCCTTGATCCTCCTGTGGCTGGGAGCAATGTGGATGTCTATTGCCCCTGTTAGCACAGAAGGCCAAGTAGAAGCCATGTTGATGTCCATGAGCCATGCTACCACCAGAAGCCATATTGATGTGTATGGCCTGGGCTGCCCTCTGAGGCTATGTTGATATCTGTGGCCCATGTTACCACTGATGGTCATAGGGACGTCTATGGTCTGCTTTGCCACCTAAAGCTATGGTGATCTCCCTAGCCCATCCTGTTAACTGAAACCATGTGGAATTCCATGATCTATGCTGCCAGTGACTATAAAAAGGAAGCTTCTTTTGCAGTGATATTGATGTCTACAGACTTATAGTTGAGAATAAGAGACAATGTTAAGTCTAGACAGGAAGCTATTGATGAGAACTCTTAAAAACTGCGGGAGGGATGCTGAAATATAGCTCTTCACAGCTGATGGCTTCTGGCCAAGGTACAGATAGGGAAGGACTCAGTTCTCTATAAGGGGCTGCACACAGGGAGTTTGACCATGCTCCAGTAAATATATAGTCAACACAAATTGGACGTGGTACTTCTTCTTTTCTTCTTCTTCTTTAGTTTTAAAAGAGGAGATCACAAGGATGGGGGCGGAGACCTGGGAGGACTGGGAAGTAAATGGGATAGGGGTACATTATAAAAATTTTTCCAAATAATCAATAAAAATAATGTTAAAGAGGGGAAATTACAAATGCATAGAAATATATAAAGAATGACCTATATATGTTATGTATACTCAAGTATACGCAGAGAAAAACTTTTTTTAAAAGTAGTTAATAATAGCTCTCTAAGACTGTGGGTTGATTTTCTAATTTCTTGAACTTTAATTTTTCTAATGCCAAAGAGGACTGTTAATTTTATCAGACAACATCAAAATCTAGTACTTCCATAATTGCCTCAGACAGACAGAATATAGAATTACTTGGTCACTTGAAAACTGTCATTTAAAAACAAAAATTATTAAGTATTTATAAATATTCCTCTAATAAATCAAAGGTAAATATCACTATTCCTGCCAACAGTCAATAAATCAAATATAACAAAATATAATACCACAGTAAAATGTAATGCATCCATTCCAAAACTACACCATAATCTTTTGTTTGTTTTCTAGCTGGGGTAAAATTCAAGGCCTTGTACTTGTTAGACATGCATTCACTCTACCACTAAGTACACTGCATTCCCAAGCTGGGGTCTTGTTACATAGCTAAGACTTGCCTCAAACTCAACAATCCTCCTGATTCTGCTTCTCAAGGCTGGGACTATATGTGCATGCCAATAGAGTCCAATTTTTAAATCAGATATAATATCTCATATTTTACTTCTATTTCCAATACCTGCTATAAGAGGTAACCAAAATCAATTTTACAAAGTGAAAAAATTTCTGAAGTAATATTATTATTCAGCAAACATCACCTGAATCACAACTATAATTTTAATTACAACATATGCTATTATCTGTCAAAATAAACAAAGTAGCTCTATTATTAGCACCATAGTTATAAAAGTGACAGTGGACACTGATGAAAACTATCATTTAATAAGGCTAATTATTACTGTCATTTTACATGACTCAATTTTTATTAAGTCAATTCTTTTTAAATTGTTTATTCTTTGTGGTGTGTGTCTGTGTGTATACCCACATGCCATGGTGTACTTATAGGACAACTTGTGGGAATAAGGTTTATTTTCTACCACAGTGGTCCCAAGGACTGAATCCAGGTCATCGGGCTTGGTAGCAAGCAACTTTGCTCACTAAGCCACCACCTTGACAGGGTTTCTAGAAATTCTTATGCTTGATTGTGTTCACTCTACCAACCTCAAAATCCAAAGTACACCTCACATCTCCTATACCATTCAAACACCACTATAGGAGAGGCAGGTATTCATGGGACTACCTTAAGAATCCAACTGAAAGATGACTCTAAACTAATTCACATAATTACAGTAAACATAGACACTATTCCTGGCTTTATTACTCTTTTTGGACCCACACAATTAACAATGTCCTCACGCCTCAATCCAATTAACTCCTCTGTAGTATGTGATTCATAAAGCAGAGCGCAGAACATAACTGACAGCTGTGTTTCTCTAAACAACGGTAAAATAAGGGAAAATGCTAACAAGATTCCAATGCTCTTAAGAGTTAAGAAAAATATTTTTCAAAACTTGTTATTACTCATAAAACTAGTCATATCAAAACTGTGTAACAGTTACATAAGTGTTAAATTTTTTTTAATGCTATTCTGTTAAACTTCAAGAGGTTTAAGAGGATTCCTTCAAAACCCTCTTTCATTTGCTCAATTCTCTTCTCAAGCATATTAGGCTCCATTAACAGCCAATCATGTAAGCTGAGCTGCAAGTGACCCGAGAGTTGCCATAGCAACAGCTACTTTCTGAAATACGTGTTATGCATTTTAAAAGCTCTCACAGAGAGGATACCACATCTATCAATTAACAACCAAATCTCAACACAGCACATTATCCAAATGAAAGAAAAATTACCTTAACAAGGCAATGAGACCTCTTAACAAAAGGAACGTTTGACACACGACCTAAAATTCTATTGTGATTTATGTTTGAAAATGAAGCCTACAATTAATAAGCTGTGACAGTTGAATACTATGCTTTTTAAAGCACAAAACTGATAGAGTAAGGAATAATAACCAAGATTATTTTTAGCAACAGAGCATCAAGGCTAACGAATGAACACATGCTGCAACATACTGGCACATTGTCATGAAGCCATAGTAATGAAAAAGTTGGCCAAAATGTGGTTTACAAAAGTGTTTTCCAATATTTAGTCAATGTGTATACCAAAAGACATTTTACTGCTTTCAAGATAATCATCCTTTTAGTAATTCATTGCTAATTGAGCTCTCTTCCCATAAAGTCCTGATTAAAGGATGCACAGCTAACTAATTTTTTATCAACAGTCACTAGAGTATTTGGCTCTAACAAGAAAACTTTGCTCTTTATTTTTACAAGGCTGGGGATAAGAAACATCCAAAATACAACTTGTTCTCTGCAAAGTACCATCAAAGGGAGTACTTGGTATATGTACATAATTACAGAAATAGTCTCAAAAATGAATTTCTCTGTAGTTCAAGTAAACAGAATGAATAAAGGTATTGCTCACAATGCTAGAGGAGGTGCCACAGACAGGATAATTAGATAAAGCATACTGAAATCACTAATACACACCAGGATGATGAACATTTTGTTAATAGACTCCAGATTTAAATGTAACAGAAGATTCTATTACACATACTTATTGTAACTTTAAATTTTCAAAAATTTCAAAGGAGTGATTTTAACAACTAGCTACTACTGTTACTACGAAATCAGAAATTTAGGAAAACAGTATAATGAAGATGACAAAGAGAAACATTTAAATAACTGCTAAAAAAGAAAATTATCAATAAGCTACTATAGAAAAGCCTAGGTATGGCTCCCAGCATCTTAGCACAACTTTAAAAGGCACATTTATTGAAGTATATTAATGAACTGTGTACTAATTTCCTAGAAAATTCCTTTCTCAAAGATTTTTCTCTTAATGGTGAAAAACTGCTTTTTTTTCTCTCAGTATAAAAAGTTGGCCTTCCATTTCAATTGTCTATACCCTAAATTTACACAAATTTGGAATATTAACAAACACTAAACTCAAAACATACCAGATTGTGAATATTACTACTATCTTTTGATCCCTACCAATTAACATATTAGTTCATGAGTATCCCAATGATGTAAGTACACACACTATTATCTCTATTTTATGGATGGCAAAACTGAGGAACAGAAAAGAAGCTTACCTAATATCGCGCTTAGTTGTTCTACGTCAGTCTGGCTCTATATCCTTTACCTTTACCTACTATCTATAAAGCTCATGTAAATAAATAAATACAGCTCCCAATCTATGCCCTTACCCTAACAAACTAACATTGCTCTTTATCACACTTTTACTCCCTCCTTTGGTTGACTTGGTTAGTGTACCAATTTCCTGGAATGGTTCCAAAAGAAAAAGACACTATTAAGTTTTACACAAAAGTTAAAACAAGAAAAAGAAAAAAGAAAAAGGGTGAACATAAACCTAAAAAGGAGAAGCTACTTCACCTATAAAGACTACATAAAACTGTACAAGAGAATAAAATGGCTGATGTCTCTTTTACAGGTAGATACATTAAGACAGAAATACACACACAGATGAATGAGTGTTTTATGAATAATGTTGCTGACAATTAAACTGCCTAATGTTTACTATCTGTCAGACATGGTTTTACAAATTTGTCTTTTATTGCCTTAACATTGAAGTCCCAACAATTCTAAGAAGCAGATACTACAGCTCATACTTTAGAATACACAAATGGTTAGAAAAATCTAGAGAAAGCTGAAAGTCACAAAGGATTACTCCTAAGCCTTGGAATTTGTGGCATTTCTCCAGCTGGATTCCTAAACTGCTTAGAACTAGTAATTCCTTCTTCCTTTCTTTTTGAATCATAATATTTCTATTTGTCCCAAAACTGTATTTGATGAATAGTCTGTTCCCTTGATCCCACAGGTACATAGTAAAAAGAACTTCACTCAAATTTCACTTAAAATATTTCAAGAAGAAATTTAGAATTTCGGACCTTATGAGATTTCTGGTTGTCATGAGTACATTAGGGACCCTGGGACAAGGCAGATTCATTTCTTTTATGAAATACATAAGATCACAGAACCATAGTATGCCTGTTGTAAGCAGCATTAGGAACCCATACCCCACTGCTATTTTGCTATGTACTGAATTACATGACAAGAGATTAACAAAACAACAAAATGGGAAAATTATCTTTTGTTATAAACATAATCAATTATATTGGCCCTAAAGGGAGAAAGAAATAGGCAAACAAATCAAAGAGATGTGGCAGAAAAATATAGGAGAAACTTGAAGCTTGGGAGGAACCTTACACTCCTTTGCTCTGAGAGGGACCGTAAATGAAAACAGCAAGTGGCCTCCAGAATTTGAACAAGATCTCCTTTCCGTGAACCAACATTCAATAAAGAAATAGAACCTCAATAATATAGGCAACATTGGAATCAGTTCTGCCAATCTGAGTGATTAAGTGATCTGATCTCCCTAGGGTCTCCTGAAGGAGCTAACTCCCAGCTAGGCCTTCCAAGAACATAAGAAAAGATCCATCCATGCTAATTAAACTTTTGATCAATGGACAAGATGAGATATAAATTTGACGGTTTTGTTTTTTAGAAACAAGGTTTCTCTGTGAAGTCCTTCACTGACCTGGAACTTACTCTTTAGACCAGCCTGGCCTCAATCTCAAGATATCCATCTGCCTGTGCCTCCCTAATATTGGGATTAAAGGTCTGTGCCACCATAAATGGACAGTTTTATGTTGCTACAATTATTGTGCTTTGTAATCAGTATCTAAAAACTAATATAAAAACAATCAATATTTCAGTCAAAAAATTCAGAAATTTTTAACACATTTGCCTAATAGTCATATTACATGACTAGTAACTTGAGTTTTGTCATTGTTCTGGGAGTCTTGCTTTCTTTTTGTTGTGCTTGTCTTAAAATCTTCTGTCATATAATTCAGCACATACAAAGTAACAGCAGGGGAGCAAAAAACTAAAGGTGCCAACTGATGATTACAAAAATGGGCCCTGGAACTAATTTACATAATTGCACTCCTAAACCTCCTGCCTCCACCAATCAAGTAATGGAACTACAGGCATTACCACCACACCCAGCTCACTGTCAGTAACTGCTGATGTTGGCATTCAAACCTAAGTATAGCTTGTGCTGTTTCAGCCCTGATAAAGATAACATGAGTAATAGCAGAAGGTACAGAAAGGTGAACACCTAGAAAAAAAACAAACTACTTCAGTGATAAAGATAATATACAAGGCACTACATTCCTTGTACATAGTTTCAACAAATTAGTTGGTTCTGGACTTAATTATATTTACACAATATAGCAAATAGTATTACGGATTTTTTAAAGTATAGTCTAAATTATAGTTAAATATATAATATATAACTAAGTATAAACATAAGCCTTCCAAATCACAAAGATAATGTAACTCATGTGAACAAGTGACAAGATGGGGAACAGTTGAAAGAATGGTAGGTATATTAAATCCCAATATTTTAGCACTTAAAGAGTTATAGACACCACTTAAAAGATGATAGACTGAAAAATGAGAAGCCAGGTGGATTGTGGAATATTACTTTAATGACGTAAACATGTATTACATTTGTTTATACTGGCATTTGTTTAATGATGTAAATATGTGTTTAATTTGTTTAATGATGTAAAGATGTGTTGCTGTTTTGCTTTGCCTTCCTATGGCACCTGATTGGTATAATAAAAAAGCTTAACATCCAATAGCAAGGCAGAGGAAAGATAGGCAGGGCTGGTGGCAAAGAGACTAAGAAGTAGGATGAGAAATCTAGACTTGAGAAAGAAGGAAGAAAGATGGAAAAAGAGGGAGATGCCCGGAACCAGACATACAGCCACCAGCTTCCAGACACTGAGTAGGACATACAGAATGAAAGTTGAAAAGCCATAAGGCAAAAGTAGATGAGGAGAAACAGGTTAAAGTAAGTTATAAGAGATAGCAAAAGACATGCCTAAGCTAAGGTCAAGCATTCATAACTAGTAATAACTCTCTACATCATGATTTGGGAGCTTGTTGGTGGCCTAAAAGAAAGCCTGTTACACAAGTGGGATTTTAATTGAAGGTTTCTCTCCCACCTACCAGGTCTGAAATAAACACTCTGAGGTTCAATATTACCTACAAACTGTTTGGGTGATTGATGGCTCAGGTTTACTACTAACTACATTTTACACCTTAAATTAATCCACTTGTTTTAATCTGTGTATCACCACGTGGCTTGTGACTTACTTAGTCTGGCATCTTAGTCTTCCAGCTGCTGTTGGCATCTCTCTGACACCTTCTTTCTCCCTTTATCTTTGCTTAGATTTCCCGCCTGGCTCTATTATGCCTGGCTATTGGCCAAATCATCTTCTTTATTAACCAATAGTAATACAACATATTCACAGCATACAGAAGGGCATCCCACAGCATGAGATAATGACAGAAGTATAATAATAAGCACATAAAGATGGCTTTTCTAGGGTCTAAGAGAAGGGGTAGTGACTTATTTTGTTCATTTCTTTAAAAGCATGAGATTATAACTTATAATATTTATTTCTTAAAAAAGATGCAAGTCATTCAGGTTCTCTCGGAAACAGAATCAAGAGAGAAGTTAAATATATAAATTTATTATGAGAAATGTTAATGAAGAATGAGAAGAGAAACAAAAGAGAATAAACAAAGAAACATTAAGGCTATAACACAGCCCACTCAGCTATGAAAGTACAACAATAATAAAGGAAAATTAAGTAGCAACAGCCTCAAATGAGTATAGTTCTAGACTGCCAGTCTTAAATATAACTCAAAGTTCTGGACTGTTCAAACAGAAATCACCATGTTAAGCAGAAATGACTAATGCCTGAAGGAGAAGCTACCCACACAGATTATATGGTCTGGAACGAATGATGTAGCAAATCCAAAGAGCTACTGTATCTAGAGTCTCAAATAACACTGTCCTTGAGGTGGAACTTTTTCAAGGGAGATCTAAACAGAACACTTCCATGGTTGTCACAGGCGTAACATTCTCCAGCCATTAAAGAAAGTTAATGAGGATGGAGAGATAGCTCACTTATCTGTGTAATGTGCCTTAGTTCTGATATCCATTACACATGTAAAAAGCCAGGAAAGGTAACACATAGCTTTAATACCTAGCACTACAGAGACAGAGCCTAACTAGCTGAATTGGTGAGTTACAGGTTCAATAAAAGACCCTGTCAAAATGTAAGGTGGTGAGAAATTGAGGAAGACATCCAATATCAACTTCTGCTCTATACATACACACACACATGGATATGGAACACAGATGCTGTTCAACCATATACTAGAGAAAAGAAGTTAAAGAGGAAAAAACTAACTACAAGAGTTTGCTGGTTTAAAACTCAACTTCACTGTGATGCCTAGACTGGCCTCAAATTCAAACTCCTCCAAATGAGTAGCTGAGACCTGAAATAACATATACATGGCACTTTGCATAGCTCACGCTTCTAATATAGAGTCCTAAAGTTCTTCATCACTAGCTCCCAGACAGATTGTTTAGGCTAGTTAAAAATAAACTTAAAAAACTGAGACTTCCTTTGGATGTCAGTGTGGCGATTTCTCAGAAAATTAGGAAACAACCTTCCT
>LOEQ01000396.1:122438-140674 GCA_001685075.1 Bramus lutescens
GCCACACACACACAAGGTAACTTGATCATCCTCCTCTGAGGTAAATGATTTTGTATCTTTTCTCCTACCAAACGCATTAATTTACTTGGAGGGGATGTAGGGTGGGTTTCAGCGCAAAATCCAATGCCTTGCTCTTGCCAGGTAATTGCTCTGTGACAGAAGCTATGTCCCACCCCACTCTCCCCCAGCTTCAGTTATTGAGTTTACTTTAAATTCATTATTTTAAAACTCTCTTGATTACCTAACTCTTGACAAATTATTTTTCTTTGATAGAGTATTTTGATTTAATTTTTTTTCTCTTTTGGCTTTTTGGGACATGGAGTAGGAAGGAATACAAAAGAAAAAGAATCAACTGAAAATTTTTTACCAGATTACTGTATCTTCCTTTGTACCCCAAGCCTACACATATGCACAGCTTATCAGAGGGAGACAAACTGGGTATTTAGGATCTGAAATCCTTTGCTGGATCCTGATAGAATACAATAACTAAGTTGATAGCCACTAAAATAATATATACAAATTGACCGCTAGATCCTGTGATTAATAATCCTTAAGTATCTATATGCCAGGTTTTCAGAGAAATCATTACAAAATTGCAAATAGGCTTGATGCATTTTATTGTTGTTTTTTGTTTAGTTTTGGTTTTTTGAGTCAGGATTTCTCTATAGATTTGGAACCTGTCCTAGAACTAGCTCTTGTAGACCAGGCTGGCCTCGAACTCAGAGATCCTCCTGTCTCTGCCTCCAGAGTACTGGGGTTAAAGGTATGTGCAACTACCACCCAGCAACTTGATGCATCTTAAAAGACAAAAATAGACTTCCTCTAAAAAGGCCTCTCAAATTGGCACATACCCATCCTTTAAAAAAAGTGTCTTGCCTTCAAATGCCTATAAATTCACTTTAGATATTCAAAATTGCCCTACTTTTCAAAAGAAACCATTTAGTCTTCTAGACTCCATGATGACTGTCCTTCTAGCTCCTCAGTTTGGTACACTTCTTAAGTCATTTCTTCTCTGTCCAGAAAGCTTTGCAGACAGCAGGTATTCATAAAACCTGATTTCAGGATACTCATGCTATCCTCCAGCCCTGTTGTTGAGTCAGAAAGCAATAAAGAAAAAGGATCACTAGCTGGTTTCTAATCTTAGTCAATAAATAATTAGTCTAAACTTAACCTTTCAGGCTTACTCAATATTCTTAACTGTATTAAATGAGTATATAGAATTAACATATCAGAAGTCCATTCAGGCTAATAATTTAGAAGGATATAAATATATTATCACAAATATTTTAGGCACACACAACATTCTCTACCTTGTGTTCACTGATCTTTAAAAAAAAACTTTGAAATATACTCTTTAAGAACGGATAATTAAGGGCTGGAGAAATGGCTCAGTGGTAAGAGCACTGACTGCTCTTCTAGAGGACCAGGGTTCAATTCCCAGCACCCATATGGCAGCTTACAACTGTCTGTAACTCCAGGATCCAGCACCCTCACACAGATATACATACAGGCTAAACACACCAAAATAAAATATTTTTTTAAAAGAACGGATAATTAATCCATAAAATAGTACAACTATGTTCTCTTTCTGTAAAACTGATTTTTTTCTACACATAAACATAAGCTTCGTGGTTCATCTACTTTGCTTTCTGTTGCCGTGATAAAAATACTGACCAAAAGCAACTTGGAGAGGAAAGGGTTTATTTCATCTCACAGTCAATCATTCAAAGTAATTAAGGCAGAAAAATCAAGGGGGAAGCCTGGAAGCAGGAGCTGAAACAGAGACCATAGGAGGGGGACTGCTTACTAGCTTGTTCAGCTACTTTTCTTAAACAACCCAAGCCCACCTGCTTGGATGTGGGGATTTGTGGTGGGCTCGATGAGACTGGCCCCATAAATTCAACATAAAATTGCAAGCTTAATCCGTAGTTGCTGAGTTATCAGAGAAGGATTAGAAGATGTGGCTTTGTTAGAGGAGCTGTGTCACCAAGGGGTGAGCTTTGAGGTTTCAAGGAGACACCAGGCCCAGGCTCTCATTATTCTCCTTCTCCCTTCCTGATATTTGAGGATCAAGATGTAAAGCTCTCAACAACTTCTCCAACGCCATGCCTGCCTGTGTCCCACCATGTTCCCCACCATCATGATAATGGACTAAGCCTCTGAAACTGTAAACAAGCCCCCAATTAAATGCTTACCTTTATAAGAGTTTCCACGGTGTCTCTTCACAGCAACAGAACACTAAGACAGAAAACAAACCAGTGCCTTACATATGCTAAGTACCTATCACTAGTCTATACTCAGTTCAAATTAATCAAATCAATATTAGTTGTTATGGTTAATTTCTTATCCTACCTAATTTATAAAATAAACTTTATCACAAGTATATGCATCACTACTATTCTTGCATCTACTTAAGGGTATTAGAATACATTCTACATGGATAAGTGTCCTACCACCGTGTTCCAGAACTCTTAATGACTAAGCAGACAGATGCAATGTCCCCAAAAGGCATAAATGAAGAAAAGCACTGCTTACATTTGGTGAGTAGCTATCATCCTTCATTCACCAGCTAAGCAGCAGACATCCAAGGGAACAGAGACCATGTCCCCGGTATAGCTTACAAATGTATAAAATAAGTACATTATCCAAAAATGTGCACTGTGTTTTGATATGTTCAGTGAAATCAGTCTGTGTACAACTGCACAGATACTGGCTGCTACTGTGCTAAAGTTAAATGACTTCCTGGACAGCTTCTAAAAACATGTAAGACACAAATCCCTTTTTTCCTTTCATTGTAAGAATCAAACACTCAAGGAACTGACAGGCCGGTAGCTGACTATAAAGACAACAGACATCAGTAATCCCACACAAATAGTAAAGTGACTGTAGTGCATCCTTATTACTAACCACTTTAAATTAAATGACTAAATTCATAAAAGATAGATCAGAAGAACTGATTTTAAGACAATAAGCACAGATAGTTTAAAAATGAAAGGACGGGAAAAGGTCACTACAAGCTAATTAAAAAAAAGCATGGCAGTATTAATGACGAGTATGTTTTAACCAAAAATCATTGCAAAGGCCAAAGTACAGTGCATGTTGATGAAAGAGTTAATTCATCAATATGTAATAATTATAAAATTAAAAAGCAAGTAACTCAGAGAACTGAAAAGAGAAATAGGGAGTTTCACAATGGACACTTCAAAATCTCACTTTCAATAAAGGAAAGAATTTCTGATTGAAATATCAACAACAAAAAAAAAACAGAAGACCTGGAAAGACACTATAAATAAACTAGACTTCACACCTACACACACACACACACACATATCGAAATACACTACTCAATATCAGCAGAACACATTCTCCAGCACAATGGAAATTCATCAGGGTATACCATACTTGGTAGCAAAACAATTCTCAATGAATTTAAGCAGATTAGAATTTATAATGCATTTTCTTCAACCACAATAGAATCAAATTAAGTGGTTTGAATGAGAATAGCCCCATAGATTTATATATTTGAAAGCTATGCTTCAGTTAGTAGAACTGTTTAGGAAGGATTAGGGATACAGCATTGTTGGAGGTGGAGTGTCACTGGTGGAAGACTTTGTCAAAAGCCTTCATTCCCTGTAACTTTCTCTTTCTCTGTATCCTGACTGTGTCTCAGGATTGAAGATCTCAGGAATTAATGCAATGCCATGCCTGCCTGCCTATTGCTACAATCCCTGCCATGATGGTCATGGACTCGCCCTCTGAAACTGTAAGCAAGCCCCTAATTAAATGTTTTCTTTTATAAATTGCCTTGGGCATGGTTACTCTTCACAGTAACAGAAAAGACAGTGGATGAGGCCAGCTGGGACTGACTACATGTTGAGACTCTTCAAAAACAAAATATATATATTCCTTAACTTTAACTATAAATAACTTTTGCTATTAAAGAAGAAAAAATTAGAAGAGGAACTAATAATATGCTTGGTGACAGCAGCATGATCCTACTACCAAGGGTAGATTAATAACAAAACAAAACTAAGGACCAATATTCCTTGAATATGAAAAAACATCAACAAAATATAAACAAACCAAGTACCTAAGCATGTTAAAAAGATTACATGCTGGGCATGGCACACACTTATAAAATCTCAGCACTCAGTAGGCAGAGGAAGAATGATTATTTCAAACTGGAGGCCAAGATAGTGTACATATATAAAGCAAATACTATGCAAGTCAGCAAGGGTTACAATAGCAAGACTGTCTTGAAACAAATTATACACTAAACTCATGTGAAATTGTCCTAGTGAAATGCAGAAGTGATTTACTGTAAGAATATTAATATAATATATACCACATTAGCAGGATGAAGGAAAATGCCACATGACCAATTCAATAAACAAACATGAAAAAAGCATTTGGGCAAGTTAACATGGTTTTTAATAGGCAGGCACAGAAAGTCAATAGTTAACAATAGGTAATAGTAATTCTCAACTTTAATCCCAGCACCGAAGAAGCAGAGGCAGGCAGATCTCTGAGTTTGAGGCCATCCTGGTCTACGTAGCAAGTTCTAGGCCACCCAGACTATACAATAAGATCCTGCTTCAAAAATAAAACCAAAAACCATACCCAAGATTTAAAAAAAAAAATCTTTTCTAAGATCAAGAACAAAACACAGGTGCTAATTTTCAATAATTGCTATTCAGCAGCATAGTGGAAATCCTAAACACAGTATTTGTGCCAAAGAACTGTGATCATCAAGATATGTAACTATCTCTACTTGTTCAAGATATGATCCCAAAGAATTCACAAAAATAAAAAAATGACACTATAAGAATAAACAAATTAGGCAAAGCTACAGGATACAAGATCAACAAACCCTAGTTAAATTTCAATATACAATAAATAGCCCAAAAAATAATAAATAAAACCATTTCCCTTAAAACACCATCCAAAAATTAAAGTACTAATGAGAAAGAGAACACAACATGTCTATACCAAGTCTCAGTCATGAAGGTTCACAGAGCCAAACAAAATGGTTAAAACTTGGAAATCTGAAACTTGACATAGTGGAACATACTTATAGTTAAAGTACTCAAATAGCAAGACAGAATAATAATTGCAAGTTCAAGGCCAATCTGTACTACACAACAAGACCCAGATGAGGACAAGTCAGAAAAGAGAAAGGGGAAGAAGAGGAAACCAAATGTCTAACAACTGGTATATAAATTAACAAAATGAAATATTCCTCACAATAAAAAATACTGAACCCTATCTTTGGTGGTTTGAAAGAAAATGGTCCCCAAAGGGAGTGGCACTATTAGGAGATGTGGCCTTGTTAGAGACTGTGGGGGTGGACTTTGAGTCTTTATCTCAAGTTTCACTTAATGTGTGGTCAGTCAACTTCCTGCTGCCTCCTGGTCAAGTTGTAGCCAGCACATCTGCCTTCATGCTGTCATGTTTGTTCCCTGCCATGATGACAATGGACTGAACCCCTGAAACTGTAAGAGCCACGACAATTAGATGTTTTCTTTATTAGAATTGCCATGGCCATAGTATCTTTTCACAGCAATAAAAATCCTAACCAAGATAGAAGTTGGTACCATGGACTGGGGAATTGCTTGATAGGCCTGATCATGCTTTTGTATGGAAGAATTTGGGCTTTGGTATTTTGGGTTAGGAAAGTAGCAGAATGCTTTAAGCACTGGTTAATGGGGCATATTAGTAGGATTATGGAAGACAATGGTGCTGATAATGATTAGAAATGTCCAGAGCTCAATAGATTTCAGAGAAGAATTTTATTATGTTGCCTAGAAATCATTCTTGTGATATTTTGGTGAAGGGAGTGGCTGCCTTTTGCCCTTGTCCAAAGAGTCCACCTGAGGCTAAAGAGTTTTGGATTAATTCCATGGGCAAAAGAAATCTCAAAACAGTCTAGTATAGACTCTGTCATTATTAGTGGCAACTCTAACATATATAATGAAAAGGAGCAAGCTGAACAAGGAAAAATATTTGAGGAGAAAAGGGGCACCAGAAAGTGGAATGGAGCTAAATCCTCTGTTCAAGGAGATTAAGAAACAGAATAAAGAGTCAGGTAGTGGTGGCGCTCGCTTTTAATCCTAGCACTTGGAAGCAGAGACAGGCAAATCTCTGTGAGTTCGAGGTCAGCCTGGTCTACAAGAGCTAGTCCCAGGACAGGCTCCAAAGCTACAGAGNAAGGAAGGAAGGAAGGAAGGAAGGAAGGAAGGAAGGAAGGAAGGAAGGAAGGAAGGAAATAAAGGGAGTGGTACCTTAGAGCAAGATCCTACCCAGCTAAATTTCCAACTTGTGGAAAGGAACTGAAGAAAAGCTTAAAACTGGGTGTGGCACTGGGAAGACAGAGGCAAGCAGATCTCTGAGTTTGAGGCCAGTCTGGTCTACAGAGCAAGTTTCAACACAGCTAAGTTTAGACAGTGAAAGACGAATTGGACGAAGGAGCCATGGTTTACCTCCAGCAAACAGCAGAACTTGACAGTTTTGGCCACATGGTTCTGGCTTTAGAGTTTAGGATAGGATAGAAAAATGGAATTATGAAATAAAGCTACTAAGGCCAGGCATGTGTCAGGGGGGTGTCAGGGGTGTCCCGGAATGAAGGCCTAGCAGTCATGGCGTGAAGTTGTAAAGTTGAAGCCTGAATTGCCTTGGAGAACCCAAGATGTTAAGAGATGCCAGAGTCATGGGATACCTGCCAAGGAGAGCTGCTAAAAGGGAGTGGAACCAGTCCAAGAGAAAGAAGTGTGTTGCAGTCAACTAAACTGAAAGGAGTTGGATATCTGAAGAAAGTTTTGATATCAGACATGGAGATGCAGAGTTTGGAGTTGGTCTAGCTGGTTTTTAGCCTTACTTTGGCCCCACAGTTCCTTATTATGCTCCCTTCCCTGCATTTTGGAATGGTAATGTATACCCTGTGACATTATATGTTGGAAGTATCTGATCTAATTTTGATTTTTACAGATGATTACAGTTAAAAGAGATTGCCATGAGTCTTAGAAGAGATTTTGGACTTTAAAACAAGTTTGGGACAAAAGACTAGGGGACTTTTGAAGTTGGACTACATTTTTACATTATGATATGGCTATAAGCCCTTGAGGGTCAGAGAGTAGAATGTAAGGGTTTGAGAGAAAATGGCCCCCAAAGAGAGTTCAACTGTTAGGAGGTGTGGCCTTGTTGGACAAAGTGTGTCACTATAGGGATGGGTGGGCTTTGAGTTCTTTTTCTCAAATTTCACTTAGTATGACAGTCAGTGGACTTCCTTTTGCCTGCAAGACATACTAGCACTCTCAGCTCCAGCACCACATCTCATCTGTCTGCATGCCACTATGCTCCCTGCCATGATAATGTACTGACCCTCTGAAACAGTAAGTGAGCCACCCCAATTAAATGTTTTCTTCATAAGAGTTGCTATGGTCATATTTCACAGTAATAAAAACCCTTATCAAGACACCTATCTCAAAAAACAAAACAAAAACAAAACACTATAATATTGATCATCTTCAAACATGCTAAATGAAAGAGGTTAAATATTATATGATTACAGAAAAGTCCAAGCAAATGTCTAGGAACAGACTAGTATTTGCTTGGGAGTAGCAGCAGAAATAAGAAGTGATTACAAATGAGCCCAGATTTTTCCTTGGGGATAGTGAAAATATTCTATTCTAAAATTAGATAGTGATGATGATTATACAGTTTTCCAAATTAGTATAACTATAGCTATAACAAGAATCACTAAACATAAAACTAAAGAAGATAATTACACACTATATGAAGAATACCTCAATTTCTAAAAAAGAAAGGCAAGAAGTAGAAAGAACAGGACTGCTGTCTATTTCTAAAGCAAAGATGTATTAGAAGTACTGGTAACAACTTATCTCTCTCAACTCTACAAGTATCCATTAAACCCACATATGAAGTAGTGCATAGGGCACACAGTAAGGTTCTTTTAAAACTGAAGTTAACACTCAGAAGTAAAACTGTGAGGAATCAAACATAAAGGATAAATGATCTCTAGAATTAAATAAGTAAATATACCAAATCCCACAGCCCCCCGCCCCAAAAAAAGGTGGCATGAGAAACAGGACCCAGATTTTGTTTGTGGCTATTTGAAGCTAAAACCAAATTAAATGAATGATGAGGAGTGTTTGAAATAAATTTAGCATGTTAACTTCCACACCATTCCTAGAGAGTGTCCTGACTCAGATCTGCTACTTTGCAGATAGATTTGCCAATGTATTAGGGATATAATAATTCTGACAACTAAAATGATCCAACTTACTTTGGGTTCTATTCAGGTTTGCCAATCAATCTTCAAGTTATAATCTGCTTTTGACATAGACAGGACTCCCTACAGAAAAAATTCATCTACTGGTCAGCACAAACAGTCCATTTTTAAATTAATTTCTCAATGTAAATCAGTAAGTTGACACTCTAGTATACTATACACCCCTGACTTTGGTCATCTAAAACTTACATGTCTAGGTGTAAACCATAACTTCATTTGCGTGTTTCTCAATTCTGAGAGACAGAATTCTGGCACATAGTTCATCGGTGTTCATCATATTAAGATCTGACAATCTTCCCTAGAGACACTCTTCTGCCTTACTGCATGCATTCTTCTAAAGGTTTCCTATTTTACTAACTGAATAAATGCTGAGAAATTTGCATGCACACATAAGATGTGCTCCTAAAAGAAATGTGCTCCTTTACTAATGCTTCACAATTTACAGAACAGCTTTATTAGCTAGCTCATGTACTAACCAACAACCTTAAGTGAAGAGGACATCTTAATACAAGTGAGATAGTGAGGTCAAAGTGACATTTATAAAAGGACATGCAGCTAATAATATTAAGCTAGATTACAATCCAGGTCACTGGAACCAAATCCATTCATTCTTTCCTTAGGCAGAGACTAAGGCCAAGTAAATTTAGGTTTCCTCCACCAGGTAAACCAATGATATTTTCTCCAAACTTATTAGCAGTCTTAAAGAAAAAAAATCCTCTAATAAATAATAAACCATACGCACAAACAATTAACATAGACAGAAATGCTCAAAGGTTTGGAAATAGGGGGAACATCTATTTTAAAAAAAGTACTAACAGAGGCACTAAGAAAAACAAATTTAGATTTAACAACCTAACATGCATGAGCTTCAGGAATTCAACTCAGCATTTTTAAAGGCTGATTAATTTTTATTTACTTTTTTAATTTATATGCATGTGTGAGTATATGGCACATATATGTGGATGTCCAGAGAGGTCAGAAGAGGATCTCAGATCCCCTGGAGCTGGTACTACAGGTCATGAGTCACCTGGTATGAGTGCTGAGACCTTAAATCCTCAGGAAGAACAGCAGATAGTTTGATTCTTTACCCGTAAAATAATAAAAAAATTATAGGGCTCTACTGTGTAAAAGTAAAATAAGACTATTAAATGTCTATGTTCAAATATAAACATTGTAAAAGCTCACCATATAATTATCGTAACAGGACTTCTATAGGAAAGATTTTTTTTTAACTTTAGAAAATGGAATGTTCCTGCCTGACAATTCAAATTTCCTTTTTTTGTATTTATTGTATGTGTGCTGAATGTTTTGTATGCATGTACGTATGCAGGTGTCCCACATGCTTGCCTGGTCAGAAGAGTGCATCAGATCTCCAGGAAATAGGAGATATAAATAGTTGTGTGCCATGTGTACAATGGGAACCAAACCCAGGTCCTCCTGAAGGAGCAACAAGTGTTCTTAACCACTGAGCCATTTCTCCAGCCCCTCAAATTTCCTTTCTTAAGTGAATGAGAAAATTATCAAAAGGAAATTGTCAAATGTTTTCAAAGTATTATCAATGTAAATGTTACTCAATTTTTTGCTTTCTACTTCTACTATTTTAATTAAGCTTCTAAATTTCTTAATATCTTATAAAAAAAATTTTAAACATTGTTTTACCAGAGTATATGGAAAAGAGACAGAGAGGGGAGGATGTGTATGTCCAAGAAGAAATGCACATGCATGTGTCATAGTATGTATACTGAAGTCAGAGAACAATTTTTAGCAGTCAGTACTCTCCTTCCACTGTAGGATGTGGGAATCAAACTCAGGCCATCAAGCTTATACTCTTAATTGCAAAGATACTGTCTACTCCCACCCCCAGTCTAAACAATAAAAATATTATAACCAACTTACACATTTCTTTTACATTTATTTATTTGAGAGAGACACACAACTATCAGAGGACAATGTCCAAGAGTGGGTGGTCTCCTTCTATCATGTGGGTCACAGGGACCTAACTCAGATCCTGGGGCTTGGCAACAAGTGCCTTTATCCACTGAGCCATCTTGCAATCTCCACACATCAAATATTACCACTTTTTTTCTATCTAGCTTTATCAAATATCAACTGAGTTATGCACATGTTGCTCTTACACATATTGAATATAATTATCTTTAAAATGGCTTTTAAAATATTATTCTATAATTTGCACTGAAAAGTTCTATGTATTGAAAAAAATGAAATTAACAAGTCAAATATTGATTACTGCTAGTAGCAATTCCGATTCTATTACTTTTTGAAAAACAATATTAAAGTGGCTTATGGGATTATGAAGTCAAAAGTAGAAGAGCTGTATATTTAATTAGAGATATATATATAGAAGAGCATCCCATTTAAGATGGTAAGCAGTTCAATGACAGAAAAAAAAAACAACAAAATCAAGAATAACAGATGAAAGCTCTAAAAGCACTGAGCGGCTGATGCAACCAGCTATAGACTGCAAGGGTGTATTCATTTTTTCTTATCTATTAATAACTCACATTCAATAAAGTAAGATCAGAACAGGACTGGAAGATGGTTCAATGGCTAAAAGCACTTGCCACACAAGCCTGAGAACCTGAGTTCAGGTTCGGAAATCATGTCAAAATCTTTTATGGTAGCACTTGTCTACAAAGCATACAGGCCTACAGTTAAATTAGAAGGAGAGAAAGACAAGAACTCAGGGGCCATCAACCTGGAGTGCATGGTGCAACAGCAAACAAGAGAGTCCCTGACTCAAGCAAAATGGAAGATAAATCCTAGGGTTGTTCTGACTGCCACACAAGCACCACAGACATAGTGCGCACCCTCATGCACAAACACACACACATAAGTAACTTTTTACAAGTCAGAACCCTCCATCCTAGTTCTTCCCCTCAGCATATCATTATAGGATAGCACTACCATTCATGTAACTATGAGTCAGAAACACTTCTTGTGATGGTTAATCTCAACGGTCAACCACTCAGAATTAAAAACCACTTCACTTGTAAAGCCAACCTTTAGACCAGTCTGTCAGGGTGTTTCCAGAGACGGTAAACCTAAAAGGGAAGGAACAGCCAAGAATGTGAGCAGTACTATCCCATAAGTGTGTGTTTGAGGGGGAGAAGGGAGGTGGTACATGAAATAAAGGGGGGAAAGGGAAAGGCAAAAGCCAAGATATACATGCATTCATTTCCTGCCCTGGCCACCCTGTTTCCTGGCTGCCATTAAGATAAAACTCTGTTACCTCATACCCACTCTACCAGAACAGACTGTAACCTCTGAAATTATGAGCTGAACTAAATCTTTCTTCCCTTGAATTGTTTTTGTGTAGTCTGCTGCTATGGGACAATGGTCTTGTACCCAGTAAAGATCTGTCTCTTGTACCTGTTTAATAAAATGCTGATTGGCCAGTAGCCAGAAAGGAAGTATAGGCGGAACAACCAGAATAGGAGAATTCTGGGAAGAAGAAAGGCTCAGTCTGTAGTCGTTACCCAGATGCAGAGGAAGCAAGATGAGAACACCTCACTGATAAAGGTACCAAACCACGTGGCTAACATAGAAAAGAATTATGGGCTAAGATATAAGTTATAAGAATTAATAAGAAGCCTGAGCTAATAGGCCAACCAGTTTATAATTAATGTAGGCCTCTGAGTGTTTCTTTGGGACTAAACAACTGCAGAACCAGGTGGGACAGAAACTACTGCCAACAGTCTGCCAATACCTCTCTATCACACCTATCTCCAAAACTCTTACAAAATCACAAACAGTTTCTCACTGTTACTTCTATCATAATCACAACTGTCCATGGCACTGTAACTGTCACCAGAATTCTTTAACAACTTAGCCTTCCCCTTTACCATTCCATCAAAGGAATAAAACAAGGATTCTCAACCTTGGCACTACTGATATTTTAGGTAATCAACTCTTTGTTACAGGAAGCTATTCCACTTTAGTAGGATCCCTGGTCTATAACCTCTGATATCAGTAACACCATCACACTAAGTTTTAGTAACCAAAATTATCTGCAGACATTGATAATTGTGCCCTGGAAAGCAAAATCACCCCCGCCCCAACCAGTTGTAAGAAGGAGCTAGAATTTTTACTTGTTTTTGTTTGTGTGGGTTTGCTATTACTATTTGGGTACCAAGTATACTAAGTAAATATGTATTCTCAGACCCTAGAAATATTTTTAAACATTCCTCTATGTAAAAACTCACCCATGGTTTTTTATTTTACTTATCATAAAATTCATACTCAAAGTTCTAATTATTCCAAATACATTTTACACAATCCAAACTCGATCACTCCAACTTCATGGGAAGCCACTCATTCTTTCTGCATATTCTCCCTACAGTATCTACAGGCTTCTCCTAATCCCTGGGACACCACAAATTATTTTTACTAAAGATTTTGGTGTTGGTTTTTCCTGTGCCTCTACTCTTCCTGCTTAGCTTCTGTGAATGTCTCCACTTACCTTCTCATTCTCACAGACGACTTTCCTTATTATCATCACAATACCTCACTTATTCCCCCAGGAGGAATCACAGTATATGACATGTCAGCCTGGTTTTCCAATATTTACTTGAAATTTAATGAACAAATCTATATATAACATGAAGAATCTTAAGTGATAGCTTAATTGGCATCAGTGATAACCTCCATCCACATCACCATCATCTCATTCCCACCTAGATTTATCATTTCCCTATTGAAACAAGGTTAGAAAATAAAAAATGAGCTTAATAAAGTTTCCATCTGTAAAGTAATTTTCTGAAAGGTGATATACAAGCTAAATAACATATAATCAATCTTAGTCACTTGACACCATAGTCTGTAAATAATGGTTATGTGTTTAAAGGCCAAGTACAATGCCCATAATAGATATTTGGAAAGGATATTCTTGCTCTTTTTTTGAAAATATTTTTTAGGGTTTATTTAACTTTATTTTATGTGCATTGGTGTGAAGGTGTCAGATTCCCCTGCAATTAAGATCTTCAGACTGTTGTGAGCTGCCATGTGGGTGCTGGGAATTGAACCCAGGTCCTCTGAAGAACAGTCAGTGCTCTTAACCACTGAACCATCTCTCCAGCCCCTCTTGCTCTTTTTTAAATCATTCTATCACCAGTTTGACCTGAATATTGCTAAAATGGACCTCTAGTGCTGGGGAAATGGCTCGGTGGTCACAGCACTTGCCACATAAGCACAAAGACTGAGAGTTCACGTCCCTAGAATCCACGTAATTATCAGGCAGGTGTGGTAGCCTTTTGTAAACGGTTGTAAGTCCTTCGTCCTTATCACCTAAGGTTCCAGTTCGATCGTACTTGGCAAGCTCCAGGTTCACCAAGAGACTCTGCCTCAATTAAAAAAAAAATTAAGACACATTTGTTTGCTGGGCATGGTAGCATATACCTTTAATTCCAGCAATAGGGAGGCAGAGCTAGACAGATGGATCTCTGTGAGTCTGAGGCCAGTCTGGTCTACAGAGTGAGTTCCAGGACAGCCAGGGCTGTCACAGAGAAAACCTGTCTCGAACAAAACAAATCAAAATGACACACTTGTCAAAACTCCAAACATACATACATGCACACATACTCAAATGTTGGGGAATATTATTTTAAGGTGTGTTGCTTTTGTTTATGCTGCGTTTGTTTAACTCTGTGAAGCTGTGATTCTTTTCCTGTCTAAAACACCTGATGGTGTAATAAGGAGCTGAAAGGCCAATAGTAAGGCAGGAGCAAGGATAGGTGGGGCTGGCAGGCAAAATATAAATAGAAGGAGAAGTGAGGAAGAAAAGGAGTCACAGAAAACAAGTAGAGGATGACATGAGGGGCCAGCCACCCAGCCACTCATAGAGTAAGAGTGAAAGTAAAAAATACAGAAGAAAAGAGAAAAGCCCAGAGGCAAAAGGTAGTAAGGATAATTTAAGAAAAGTTGGCAAAAAAAAAAAAGCCAAACTAAAAGAATAAGCCTCCATGTGTCATTTATTTGAGAGCTGGGTGGTGGGTCCCTCAAAAAGCCAAAAGAGTAACACGTCACACAATATTCACACCTGTGCACACACATGCAAACACACATACACAAATATACCCAGACATAGACACACAGGTGTGCTGTTAACTATACTATTTTAGATTTTTTTACACTGTGGTTAGTAGGTATCATAATTAACAGTACACTCACAAAATCGGAGCTTTGGTTCAAATGCTTAATGAGATAATGCCTATCTTCTTCTTCACTCATGTTTTATAAAGCGCTCAGAAAAAACATACTTTAAATACAAGTGCTTAATTCTAATAACCTTAATAAGTAATAGAGAACTTGGGTTTCTGTTTTAGTTAACAGCTAAATAAAGCCAATAGAGAAAGCAAAATTTATAACCATATCTAACATAAAAAAGAATAGCTATTTTGTTTCCTATCTAGTCTAGACCAAGCTGTCCAAGTCTTTGTGTAATACCATGATCACAAAAGAAATTAAATTATCAATATATTACAAAAGCAAACTTGTGCTACTGAATATACTTATGTGACATGATGAACATTAAGATCTAGAGGTAGATCTAACAGCTGGCCTAACAATGTATTTTTTTTTCCCCAAGACAAAGTTTCAAAAGTTGATTTCAAACTCCTGGCTTCAAGTGCTCTTTCTGCTCAGCCTTCCAAGCAACTGGGGCCACAGATATTTGACACCACACTCAATTAGCCCACTTGTAAAATACTGATTAAGAAAACTTATGCCTATAATGTGATGTAAAACTTTGATTCTTACTGGTGACAAAATAACAGATATTGTTAATAAAACTGATTTGCTAATTCAAAATTAAATATGCTCAATTTCAGTTCAAAGCTAGTGAAAATAAAAACTGAGTTTCCCCACAGACAAGTCCATCAGCATCAGTATTTTGTTGTTGCTGCTGTTTTAGTTGCTTAAGAGGTCACAAAGCTGAATGCAAACTTTCTGTCCCCTATTGAGGAAAGTACTTGGCCCATCTACCTCTCCTGTGAAACAGGAATAAAACCTCCATAGACTTGCTGCCATTCACTTTAACATACCTTATCTAGTATTTAACACTTCCTCAATAAATTATCTATAACCAAGTCTCAATCAAATGCCTCACTGTTTACCAGAAATCTGGGTTCAATTAACCTGGCTGGGGTACATCTCCAACAAGCGGCACAGTTTAGGTCTCAAATGATTCTTTTTCGGAAAGGAAAAGTGAGGAACTGCAGAGGATTTAACTCACGGTCTTGTGTGATTCGCATGTGCAAGCACTGGCTTAAGGAAAAAGTTCAAAATCTTTAGCTTGGCACACTAGGCCCTCGAGTCACTGCTTACAGGTTTATATTTTACTTCCCTTGGCGTTTGGGATGTCTTTTTTGATTTGTCAGTAATTTTAGCCCTCGGATCTATGAAATGAACCCACTCTTGCACTGTACTATGTCAGGCAGCTCACAACCACCTATTAACTCCAGTTCCAGAGGCTTTGACATCTCTGGCCTTCTTGGGCACCTGCACTCACCTGTGCACACACACAATTAAATTTTCTAAATGAAAAAACCTGTATTTCTTCTATACATTTTTCAGTTACATGAGACCACAAGTTAGTCTAATAAACAGTTGGGAAATGTAGAGGACAATATCACAATTAGGTCTCTGAAAACTAAAGACACCCAAAAAGTTCCATTATATAATTTAGAATTTGATTATTTCTAAGGGATTCAGTAAATTACAAATAAACTGATGCCCAAATTAATGACTCAAAGACATACAGCCGGCTAGCCAGCGGTAGAGAGAGATGTAGTTAAAAAATCTTCTGTCAAGCTAGAATGAAGATCAGCGATGGGCACTGATGCAAAAGAACCTGTCTTCAATGCCCAAATTAAAAAAAAAATTAGTAAGTTTTTGTTTTTTCTTTTTAAATTAGACCTTGGCTTCTGCACTGTTCTACACTAAACTGCCTATATTTATTAAAATAGTGTTTTTATTTTTATAAAAATATCTTAAATATTAGTAACCTAAAATGAAAACCAGCTAACTTTGTTTTCTGTATCCATTTTTACAGAAAGGAAAAACACACAGCTATCATGTTTGATCTACAAACTTCATCTTAGAGGAAATTTACAGAATGTATTTAACTTTTGGTAGAGTCACTCCTTTATAGAATTATGCATACAAAGCCAAATATTCATAAATAATCTTGAAGAAATTAAATGTATCAATTGTAAGAACCATTACTATGTAGCTAGGAATGGTAGTGCACACCTGTGATCCCAACACGGGGCAGACTAAGACAGTAGTATTGCCACAAATTCAAAGCCAGCTTTGTCTACATATGAAGTTCTGGGCCAAAGTTATGAGTAGATAGTCTCAAAACCCAGGCAACAAGGAACATGTCAAAGTCTTGCCTTGATGCTGTATCTCTCTGAAGAAAATGAACTCCAGTTTCTAAAATATTTAATTTTAAGCAGGAAACAGTAGTTATTGCATTTATCTTTCCATTAATTCATCCTCTGATCATACACATTAGTTTTAATGATGTATCTCCACATGGTAAGCTAAAGTTATTTGATTTTTTTTAGAAAACTAACCTTACCATTTTATCTAGAGTTTCATTTCATTCACTTTTTAAAGTTCTTTGGATCGTCATACAATACAGTATAGTCTAGTGGTCAAAAGCCTTTTAAACTCCAGAGCATAGAATACTACAGAGGTTTTTGTTTTGTTTTGTTTTGTTTTGTTTTCCAGTTAAAAGTTTCTCTATGTAGCCCTGACTGTCCTGGAACTCACTCACTCTATAAACTTGGCTGGCCTCGAACTCACAGTGATCCGCCTGCCTCTTCTCCTGAGTGCTGGGATTAAAGGCTTGTGCCACCAAGAATACTTGCTTGTATTTCACAGGAATTTTTTGCAGTTTCTATTTTTCTTAAAAATCTAAGTGAATGAATCTGTCCACGTATATAGCAAGAAAGGGATGAACCTGAAAGGTGGTAGAGAAATGTCTGTTTACACACACTTGTAATCACAGCACTTGAAAGACAGAAAGAGGAGAATCAGGTCAGCCTCCTCTAAAAACCAAAGAACAATTTGATCATTTCTAAAATAAAGTACCCAACACTCATAAATTGTATGCTTTTTCCCAACATTAACCAAGATAAGGTCTTAACAGACTCAAAAACTTAAAATTCAAACATATTAAAAACTCTGATCTCAAAGTCAAGTTAAAAAAAATCAGGGACAATAAGACATCTAAGGTAATCCCAAATATTAAAAATTGAATATACTTTCAGATAAGCCACAGGTAAAAGAAATCAATGCAAATCAGTAAACTATTTTGAACTGAATAATGGCACAATACTCAAATTTATGGAATATAGCAGTGCGTAGAGAACTATCAATAGCTGTAAATGGTTTTTATTGGAAAACAGGAAAATATAGACTGGATAGGATAGCTTTTGTCTATAATCCAACACTCAAAAGGCTAAAACAGGAGGATTACAATGAGTTCAAGCCCAATCTAGGCTACACAATGAGAGTCTATCTCAAAAAAGAAAATGAAAAAAATAAACAAATAAAAGGGAAATCTCTAAAATCTATGGCCTAACACTACACATAAGAAATGGGGAAGAGCTGGACAGTGGTTGCTCACACCTTTATTCCCAGCACACTCAGGAGGCAGAGGCAAGCAGATCTGAGTTTGAGGCCAGCCTGGTCTATAAGTGTGAGCTCCAGGGCAGTTAGGGCTAAAGAGAAACCCTTTCAATTTAAATAATAATAATAATAAAGGAAGAAGGGAGGATGGTAAAGAATAGAAATTAACTGCCCAAGCTGTGATTAAAAGCTACACAGAGGGCCGGTCGGTGGTGGTGCACTCACTCCTTTAATCCCAGCACTCGGGAGGCAGAGGCAGGCAGATCTCTGTGAG
>LOEQ01000396.1:147144-163020 GCA_001685075.1 Bramus lutescens
AGCCTTTGCATAAGGCGGCAGCATTGGCTAGTGAGTGAGATCGGTGGAGCTACACTGCGAACAGAGAAGCTGCTAGAATTAGTCTCCTCCCACAGCCTAGGACGACTTTCTATGGTGCTCAAATGGACGTGCTAATGAATCCCAGCCAAAAGGGAAATAGTCACGAGATCGTGACCCCTTCCCTGCTCTGCCTATCCTTGACCAAAGCTCCTGACCTTCCGCATGCTTACAATTTTGCACTACAGAAATGAAGAATTGAGTAATAAGTGGGGCTGATGACCTACAAGAGCAAGAATTCATTTTTAATATTGCCTTAGAAACGTTGAACGTTTCTTGTCTTGAGGGCTAGCTAGCTAGCTAAGTACGTCAACTGTCTCTGGTATCTAGCCCAAAGGTTGCCAGGTGCGTTGCACTTCCCTGGAGGAACTTTGGTATACATTCTTGGAGGTCCTTGTGTAGATACATTAATTTTAGGAAAAACATCTCGTTTAATAGTCTCTGATTGACTTACTGTATTCTCTGCAGAGCCTGTTTCTAGCTTGCCTTGTTAGTAAAGGTGCCTAAGCTTGAATCTGTGGGATTCTCGTAAAGATCCTATAGTCTCATACCTTAATATATTGGTAGCCATGTTCTCAAAAAAATCTCAACAAATTTTGCCATTGCCTTTTCCCCGTCTCTAACCCAAGCCTGTCCTTCCTGAATGCCATGTCCCTTTTCTAGGATAACGTGAGTATTCTCTTTATATTTTGGCTTCGTCCTCTGTTTTTTCAAGTTTCCATTATCAAAAAAAAAATCGGGTTGCTGCTGCACTATCAATGTCCTTTCCCTGCGCCATATCTGAAAAGAGGCAGTCACAGGCTGAGTTGTGGCGGTGAGGGCTCTAATCCAGCCTTGGGAGGCTGAGGCAGAAGAATTTGGAGTGTTACAGTGAGGTCTGCCCAAAGAGGGGTGGGGGAAGTAGGTGGTCATATCTTACCCCAGACCCCATCCTCCCTTCAAACATTTTTCCTTTTAAGTTGCTTCCTTAGTTCTGTACCTACATTGTTCCCTGACTTCTGATTCAGTTGCGAGCTGTGGAGTTTTTTGTTGTTGTTGTTGTTTGTTTGTTTCTACCCCACAGTTCAACCCCCAGTTCTCTGTTCCTTTGACTATATTGCTCCTTCAAAGTCCCCCAAGTTACCTGTAAGTTCCCAATTGTTCCTTAACATGGATTCCTTATTTTCAGCTACTTTCCAGGCAGCTCCATCCGGCCGTTGATTTCTCAATAACACTGATCTCAGCAGGTTAGGGAATGTGCTGTGAGCTGTGACCCTGGGCTGTTCTGAACAGCTATGTAGCTTCGGGCAAATCTCTGTACCGGTTTCCTTAGCTGTAAGATGTAAATAACCGTAATAGCTCATAATGTGGCTGGATTAAACTGCGCATATAGCAATACTATATTATTGCATTGTTTCTTCTATCTTTAAGATGTTTTCAGGTCCCTACTCTCAAATGCTAGAAATTGAACCCATGATCTCACAAAGTATGGATTCTATAACTGAATTACACCCAACCAACTTTTATTTTTGTTTTGGGAGCAGCTTAGTTTTCCTTTGTTGATAGGGATCAACCCAGGAACTTGTGCTACACCAGCATTATATATATACATACATACATATAAGGACCTGGGTAGCCGACTTTGAGTTCACAGAAATCTGAATTTTGTTTATTTTGCTGTTACACATCTTAATTGAACTGTTGTGTATAAATAATTACTTGGTTCCCCCCCCCAAAAAAAAAACCCTCTGTGCCTGATCATGTTGTCATTCAATATGCTTTCTGTTCTCCAATGGCAGTTCCTCCCCCACCTCCTCCCATTGTGTGTGTGTGTCTGTCTGTCTGTCTTGCCTGTATATGTCTGTGTATGTCCTGTCCCCAAGGAGGCCAGAAGAGAACGTTAGATTCCCTGGAGTTATGGATGGTTGTGAGCCACAAGATAAATAGTGGAAATAGAACCTGGGTCTTTGAAAGAGCAGCCAATGCTCTTAAACACAGAGCAATCTTTCCAGCCACTCTCTTATTCCCTAGAATCCGAGCATTTGGGAATCATGAGAGTTGTCATTTTCTCCACTCAGTTTGTCCACTTGAGACCTTTGTTGTTATTTAGATTTCGAAAAAATAAATCATTTTCCTTTTTTTTCTACTATTGCAATTCACCACTGCTGCCAATTGGTGGCAGCGATATGTCATGCTGTCCAACTACTGTCCATGATTGGATTAAGTCATAATTTTAACTGTCACTTGTTTTTGAGAGTCAAGCCACAATTTTTTTCAAAAGTGATCAAATCTGACCCAACCTTGATAACAAGAAGAATTCAAAATACCTTACCTTTTAGAATCAGTAAATCTGTTACAGGCAAAAACTCTATCACCTAAACGTAGAGAACCAGAACTACTCAAGGCATGTGGAAAGGAGAAGGACTTGGGAATGTTCGCTATAATTCTAGCACTGGGGAGGCAGAGATAAGTGAACTTTTTGATACAGTAGAGACAAGCCTTGTCTATAGAACAAGTTCCAGTTCAATCAAGGCTACAATGAGACTTTGTCTTAAAGAAAATAAGTGTTGGACACTTTAATCATTCAGGAGGCAGAGGCAGGTGGATCTCTACAAGTTAAAGATCAATACCAGCCTGGTCTGCAAAGCAAGCTCCAGGACAGCCAAGGCTATGCAAAAGAACCTTGTCTCAATACACACATGCATATGCACACACATACACAGACAAATCCTTTGAAAGATAAGAACTATGCTCATAGTCAATGGTCCAATGTTTAATAATATTAATTTTAGCTTCTTTTGTTTTTCTTACAAATATAAAACAGTGCAAGCCCCCAGGTGTGAACTTAATATACTATAATTCTCCATTATAACCATCATTCTTCTTTTTCACCTTCTATTCATCCTCTTAAATAGTTCAAGAAGTCTTTTGTGTTAAATTATAGGTGGGCTCAAAGTTAAAAGCCAATTTTCAGGCAAGGAGGATGTGTTGCTATTATATGTTCTTCCCTGGAACTCATCTTAAACTGTGTGTCACGACCACATAATGGATGTTAACTGAATGGGGGATATGTATGCAAAATTTGGCAACAGTAAAGGTTTCTTAATATGAAAAGATCGAATATTCAAAGTCAAATACTTAATGAATGTGAGCTGTATCTGGTAGCATGTGCCTGTGTTGCTTTGTGTGACTTCACTGCAGCCTTGGTTGCGAACACATGACATGCACACTTTGCACCATGCATGGTGTAATACCAAATACCATCAACAATTGCTGCCTGACTCACCTCAACTCAGATGTTAGGAAGTGCAGGATTGTAGATACAAAGTGCCCTGCTCTGTTTATTTGTTTGTTTTGTTTTTCTTTTTTTGTCTTTTGAGACGGGGTTTCTTTGTGTAGCTTTGGAACCTGTCCTGGAACTTGCTCTGTAGACCAGGCTGGCCTCAAAAGTCACAGAGATCCTGTCTGCCACCTGTCTCTGCCTCCCAAGTGCTGAGATTAAAAGTGAGCACCAACACCGCCCAGCTAGTGTTCTGCTCTTATAGAAACAAAATTTAACTACAGAAAATAAGGACTTTTAATATTTTCCTGCCATCATTCTTTAGCATGTAAGTATCAACATATCTCTGTATTGTTTTTGTATTACAACATATTTTAATTGCTCTTTCAGAGGCTAGGAATGTAGCTCAGTGATAGATCTCCTGCTGGGCATACACAGATCCTAGTTTTCATCTCCAGAACCACAAAAGAATAAATAAGCATTTGGGGTTAGAAAGATGGCTCAGTAGGTAAAGGTGCTTTGCCGTGCAAGCCCGATGACTTGAGTTCAATCTTCAAAATTACCAAAATAGTGGAAGGAAATAACTGATTCCACGAAGCTGTTCTCTAACCTGTAAACCACACTATTGCACTCACACCTACACACACAAACCATGCATGTGTGTGTGTGTGTGTGTGTGTGTGTGTACACACAATAATAGTAATAATTTGCCAGTTGAGTTACTGACTTGAATTTTAATTAAAAAAACAGTATGGGGGCTAGAGAGATAGGTCAGTAGTAAAGATCACTGGCTATCCTTTCAGTGGACCTGAGTTCAATTTCCAGCACCCATATGGCAGCTCACAATCACCTGTAATCTTCTGCCTCCACAGGCACCAGGCACACACGTGGTGTACAAATATAAGGATAGGCAAAACAGTCATAAACATAAAATAATTCTAAATAAATAATTTAATTAAAATCATTAAATGAATTTTGGCTAAGAACATCTAATTTCCAAGAGTTTCTGAAGTGGTCCTAAACATCTACTATTTTATAGTACTTATTTATGCAAATTGGCATTCTCAGAATTTTGTTTTTCTCAGAATAAAATAAGTATCAATTCTGAAAAACATTGAAGATGCTCTATATCCAATGATAACAACTATTCAGTCAAGATTTAATACTTTGTGTAAAGCTAATAAGCATGGCCATTTCACTAGTATACAAAATTATTTCATTTTTTAATAAATGGAAATTTTATATATAATCAAAGAATTATTAAAATTAATTTCTTTGTGAGTTATTATCAGTAAATTCTGTTTCCAAACCTGTATATACAAGGTCCTTTAAAATGTTTTCCAAGAGGGATAAGGAGTGTATTAGGTATAAGAACTCTCCTGTGGAGCACTATCAAAGCCACCAGATAGGCACTCTAGGAAAATGTGCAGGGTGTAGGATGCAGTTTGCTCTGCTCCCTTGCTCCCAGTTCCCTAAATGTTTCACGTTTAGATCACAAACATATTGTTTTTGCTGTTCCCAGAGTTTGAGAATGCTTCCTCATATACTACTTGTTTATTCATTTGTCCTGCTTTGTAGAGATGCTCTCTTTCGTGGCTTAGTACCTTCCCCCAACACATCTGACTCTTTCTTTGCCTCAGTTTAACTCAAGTTTCCTTTTTACACAACTGAGGACCTCACTTTACTGTTCTCCAAGGCAGGAACAGCTCATTTCTAGAATTTATTTTCTTTGTAGGTTTATTTTCTTGTTTTGCTGGAGAACATTGTTAGTTACTCAGAACTCTCCAGTTCTGAGAGAATGCACTCAATCTATACTACAAACTGCATGGGAATATGGACTTAACCTTGAGATTTGAATTTTTGTTTTGTTTTATTTTTCAAGATATGGTTTCTCTGTGTAGCTTTGGATCCTGTCCTGGAACTAGCTCTTGTAGACCAGACTAGCCTTGAACTCACAAAGATCCACCTGCCTCTGTTTCCCACATGCTGGGATTAAAGGCATGCGCCACCAGTGCCTGGTTAAGATTTGTATTTTTTGAGGCAGGTTCTTATTATATAGGAAGGCTAGCCTGTAATTTACTCTGTTCCAGGTAGCCCACCAATAATGTGAGACCCTGTTGAGCAAGGTGGACCTCTCCTTTAATCCCAGCATCTTAGGTAGAGGCAGGAGGATCAGTAGTTCAAGGAGAGCTATACTGCTACACAGTTTGAAGACAGCCTGGGCTGTCTCACATGAGACAAAAAGACAAATTAGAGAAAGGTTTGGTGGTGGCAGATGGACTTTTTACCCAGTGATAGAACAGAAGCCTCATGCTTTCCATAGATTTGGGGCATGCCTCATAAACTGGACACATGGAGCAAAGAGTTTATTAAATCCTACAGGCGAGGAAAAAAAAAACAGAAAATAAGAAAATAAGACAAACAGAAACCGAAAGGGGCCAGAAGTCTTTGTTCCTTCTCATCCTCCTTCGGGGGGTGGGGGGGACACGACACTGAGGAATTTTTCTCATTCTTTCTAAAAGTAACAATTGTCTCCTTTCCTGGAAAACAAAAGTAGTGAAACATTTAAGTGCTTCCTGGTGGAAATGGTGAGATGCTGCTCCAGTCCCCTTCTGGTGAGGATTGTAACAACTGCTGGGCAGCTGTTGACTCAAAGTCACTTTGCCTTAGGTTGGTGTCCCATCCAGCAGGGCTCACATACTATTGCTGATCAATAAGAAGGTATAGAAGCCAGCACATGGGAGGTTGAGGCAGGAGAATCTTCATGAGCTTGAGTCCCTCTTGGTATATACATAGTGAGTTCTAAGCAGTGTGAGACCCAGTCATAAAATAATCAATATAGCTAAGAGCTTGGCCATATTAATCCAGTTTTGGTCAATTCTGGTGTTGACTGTAACCTCTTAGACTCTCTGTGACCTACATGACCTCCCTACCCACGCTATCCAGCTGGGTTCCTTTATATCAAGTCTTCATTGCTCACAACAGCAAGCAACATGTGAGTACTGGGGAAAAAAATCTGGAAACAAAGTATTCTCAACATGAAAGAACAAAAAAAAAATTCAAAATCAAACATTAATGATTCAGAAGTGTTTCTGGCAGCACCTGTGCCATAGTGACAAACACAAACTCTTGGCATGTGAATGCCATCATACCACACAAGGCCAGCCACTACCTGAGGTTGTCATATACTATGAACTTCATGCTCTACACAGTTTACTGCTGTTGTAGAAACAATGATTTCAGCACTCAGGAGGCAGAAGCAGGTGGATTGCTATGAGTTCAAGGCTAGTCTGGTCTACAAAACTAGTCCCAGGACAGCTAGAGTTGTTATACAGAGAAACTGTGTCTTGAAAAAACTACACAAAAAATAAATGATTTAATTATGAAAAACAAAGGCTTTAAATAACCTCTTAACATTATTCCTCAGCATACAAGTCTCAAATTATATCTTTGGATTATTTGAATTAGAATGTTTGGCTTTAAAAAATTGTTCTTTGAATTTCTGAATTCACTTTCTTTTTAAAAAAAAAAAACTGTTGAAAGAAATCTAGCCTGAGATAAGGCCAGCATTTCTAACGTTTTCTAAAATGGCCCTAAACATACTTCCAAAACCTCTGGGACATGAGGAAGAGACAGGCTTTCAAATTCAGTGTCATAGAAATTTAGTAAAATTAAAAATAAATTTAGTGAAACCCATGTAGTGAAATAAATCCCCAAATTTAAGGAAGGCTCTAGACATAGGAGCATTTACGATCTACCACAAGCCAGAAGGATCCTCTCTATCATACTGTGTTTAAAATGCCCAGAGTATAGAACAAAGAAACAAAACAGAAAGCTGCGAGAAGATGCTGAGCAACCTTCTCAACATATACACTCAAGGTCAGTAAAACTTAAAATTATAAGTTTTAAGTTTTTAACTGCTATCATTTACTTCATCTAACAAAATTGACCTTAACATTAAAAAATTAAAAATAAATTTCAAACAATAATTCCAATAAATGAAAGTTGGGCATGACTGCTAATCCAGCACTGTGGAAAATACTGCACAAATAAGAAAGCTATACAAAATTATGATATCTCAGAAAATACTAATCTCAATAGAAGACAAATAAGCAAATGAGAATTGTGAAAGAATAAAATGTTGTAACTCAAGGGAAAAAAAGAAAAACTCTAAGATGGAGGAATAAAAGAATACAGAATACTCAACACAACCAGACACACACATTTCTATAATAACTAAGCCAAGTGGTGGTGGTGCATGCCTTTGATCCCAGTACTCCAGGAGACAGAGGCAGGAGGATCTCTGAGTTCAAGGCCAACATGGTCTACAGAGAGAGTTCCAGGACAGCCAAAGCTACACAGAAAAACCTTGTCTCAAAAATAAAAGAATTTTAAAAAATGAAAAGAAACAAGACAAAAACTGGTCAATAATAATCTAGAACATAAATGTTTTAATTCTCTAATTAAAAGATACAGATTGACAAATTGGATTAGAAAACAAGAAATAGCTTGTTTTCTACAAGACCTTAACATCACTGCCAAAGAGAGATAGAGGTTGAAAGTTAAAGAATTAAAAATGTTATTTCAAGGGCTGGAGAGATGGCTCAGCGATTAAGAGCATTGCCTGCTCTTCCAAAGGTCCTGAGTTCGGTTCTCAGCAACCACATGGTGGCTCACAATCATCTGAAATGAGGTCTAGTGCCCTCTTATGGCCTGCAGGCATACATGTAGACAGAATATTGTATACATAATAAATAAATAAATAAATAAAATGATATTTCAAATAAATGGAAACCCAACACAAGCAAAAACAGCAATGTGTCTGACAAAGCAGATCACAATCCAAAATTATGTAAAAAGATAAGAAAATAAGTACATATTAATAAAGAGAAAATCCATGAAAAAGATAAACTTGAAAGAAAATATGCCGCAGATATTAGTATACTGACTTCATAAAACAAACGTTAGAGAACATAGGTATGTTCCTAACACAATAATAATGGATTATACCAATACCCTATGATCATCAATAGATATAGAACTGAAAGAAAGGAAGCAAGAGGAATGGAAGGAAAGAAGAAAAGTTTCAGAGTTGAAACTGCAGTATACATCAATTGAACTTGTCAGTTATCTACAGAATTTTTTCTTTTTCTGTTGTGGCATAATCTATGTACACTGTGAAGATGTATCATTCTGATTGGTTTAATAAAAAGCTGAATGGCCAATAGCTAGGGATGATTTCCAGGCAGAGAGGACGCTGGGAAGAAAAAGGGCAGAGTCATCAGCAGAGCAAAGGAGATGCAGAGAAAGCAGAATGGGAAAATAGACATTAGGTAATGAACACATGGAAGAATGTAGATTTAAAAACAGGTGTTAAGTCATAAGAGCTAGTAGGACAAGCATACACTGTAGGCCAAGCTTTGATAAGTCCCCATGTCATTTTTTTGTGAGCTGGTAACCCAAAGAAAAATCAGTGTACATTTTTCTTTTCTTAGACAGGGTTTCTCTGTCTAGCCCTGGCTGTCCTGGAACTCCCTCTGTAGACTAAGCTAGCCTCGAATTGAAGGAGAAGAACATACTCCATTTTGAGAAAGAACTCCATTTTAGACAAGATCTAACTAGGAGGGTGACTGCAGTCCAGCAAAGTCATAAACATTCCCAAGAACTGCCTGCCTGGGTAAAAGTGACCCACCAGGGTGTCCAAACAACATCTGCTTGCTTCAGATGTCCTTGTGGGTATCTGATAAACTACTACTTTGAAATTCTTGTCTGCTGACAGTCACTGTTTTACAATTCCCCTATACCCCAACCAACGAATTCAAAAGTTGTATACTTCTACCCAATCCTGAAACAACAAGACTTGTGCCACCCTGTTTGCAGTTTTTCCCTTTAAAATCCCCTTACCATGAAGCCTCAGGGCCTTTCTCCCCAACCTGCTTTGTTGAAGTGTTGGGTTATGGTCCAGAATCAGCTAGCTTGAATAAACCCCAATGCATTTGCATCAGATATTGACTCTGGGGGTCTTATTTGGGGATTCCGTATGACAGGGGCACAACAAAACTCACAGAGAACTGCATGCATCTGCCTCCTGAGTGCTGGAGTTAAAGGCATGTGCCACCACAAGGTTTCTACGGTATATTCTATGCAGCAACTGCATAATACAAATTCTTGGCTGGGCAATGTAGCATGAATTCTAATTGGTCTTAATAATAAAAACTTAGAGTCAGATATAGGGGTTAATGCTGAAGACCAGAGGAGAAAAGCAGACAGCCACTAGAGAGTTCTTACTTCTACCATTGCTCAGACCAAAGGGGCAATCCTGTCCTCAGACTGTATGCTCAGACTGCACTGAGTTCCTGTCTCCTCCCACCTTATAGTCCTCTCTGCCCAGCTTTATCACTCCTGTCTCCACCTCCCTAGTGCTGGGATTAAAGACATGGAATCCCAAATGCTGAGATGACCTTTGTGTGAGCTATGTTTCTCTTTTAGACAGATACAATCTTGGGTAGCCCAGAATGGCTTTGAGCTAACAGAGATCCCACTGGTTTTGGCTCCTGAGTCCTGGGGTTAAACATCTGTGTCACCACTCCCTGACCTCTAGTGGCTTAGCTCTGCACTCTGATCTTCAGGCAAGCTTTATTTGTTAAAACACAAACAAATTTTACTACAGGGCATGATAGTACAGGTCTTTAACCCCAGTACTCTGGAAGCAGAGGCAGGTGAATCTCTGTGAATTTGAGGGTAACCTAGTGTACAGAGTGAGTTACAGGATAGCCAGGTCTGTGTAGAGAGACCCCATCTCAAAAACAAAACAACAAAATTCTCCTTTGTCTACAGAATTTCTTCCACAATAAATCAAGTTTTAAAGACATAAAGCAAATATTAACAAATTTAAAAATCAGTTTCTTGAATCTTATCAAATCATAGTGGAATAAAATTAGAATTCACCATCTAGAAAAACCTTGGAAAATATAAAAAACATATGGAGACTGAGCAATTTTGAACAATCTGTAGTCATTTGAGAAACTGCCTGTGTTTATGTGTAAAATTTTCTAGACTCAAATAAAAATACAACTTAACAAGACCAATGTTATATTTCAAAGGCAGTTCTAAGAAGGAAGATTCTAAGAAGGAAGATGAGTGACCAAATTAAAAAATCCATGAGATAAATCTAATGTAAAAGTAATGTAACATTGCATCTCAAAGTTTTATAAGACAAGAATAAGCTGAACTGAAAAAAAGTAAAAGAAAAAATATAGTTAAGATCAGAACTGAAATTAATGAAATGGACACCAAAGAAACAATCCAAAAAAATCAAAGATTTAAAGCATTGAATCTTGAAAAGATAAACAAGATTAAAACCTCATCCAAATTAATCAGTAAATAAATAAATAAATATAAGGAATCTTATATAAATAAAATTAGAAATGTATACACTAGTATACACTATGAAAAATGATCAACAGGAAATAGCTTGAAAATTTATATTCCAGTAAATTTGAAATTAAAGAAGGATAAATTCTAGACACATCTGACCTCCTAAAATCATATCAAGAAGATGTAAAAAACATAAACAAATAAATCACAAGCAAGAACTGGAAGCAGCAATAACACAGAGCAGAATAAATTGACTGCTAAGTTCTACCCAACCACTAATGAAAAATGTCCAGAGCCAAATAGATTCACTGCTGAACTCTATCAGACCTTTGAGGAAGATCCAAAAATATAGCCATTATAATTATGAAGAACTAGTGTTAATGCTCTTCAAGTATTCGATAAAACAGAAAAGGAGGGTCAAGACTGCAAGGAGGAAAGGCACTGACCACCAAAACTGATGACTTGATTTCAGTCCTTAGGACTCACGTGATGCAAATGTTGGTGGAGGCTGTTCTTCCAGGCTGCTCAGCTAGCTTAGACCTGAAATAATCACACAGAAACTGTATTAATTAAATCANTCACTGCTTGGCTCATTAGCTCTAGCTTCTTATTGGCTAACTCTTACATATTAACTTAACCCATTTCTATGAATCTGTGTATTGGCATGTGGCAGTGGCTTACTGGCAAAGTTTCAGCATGGCTGACTCTAGCAGAGGCTCCATGGCTTCTCTCTGACTCTGCCCTCTTTCTCCCAGTATACAGCCTAGCTTCTAGTTCTGTTCTACCCTTGCCATAGGCACAAAGCAGTTCTTTATTCATTAACCAACAAAAGCAACACATAGACAGAAGGACCTCCCACACCATTTCTTCTTTTCTGTTTAAACAAAAAGGAAGGCTTAACTTTAACATAGTGAAATTACATATAAGAAAACAGTTATCAAGCAAGAAGTACAATTACAATATTTATGTCTATCTTTTATCATAACTAAGGAAAACTATAACTATAAATTCTTCAACTCCATCAAAGACTCCAGAAGGATAAAATGTTACCTAAGTAAACAGGAAGTACATTTTAGGCAACTTCCAACACTCTAAAAATGACAGAGACATCTTGCTACCTGGACAGTCACCCATAGTTCTTCTGTATCATTGGGGCCTCCATCTTCAGCCTACAGGCCCATAGTATCCAGCAGACTTTTTCCAGCAGGAAATTTCAAAGACAGTTCTGCCTGTACTGGCAGTTTGTCCATCACATTTTTCTGTGTCTTGCAGAATGTGTACCAGACTCTTTCATGAAGCATGAACCCCAAAAGATCATCTTACCTTTAGGCAAATTTAGCAGTCATTTCTCTGTGGGTCCTGCATGTCCACTTTATCAAGAGGTCTAGGCAAGAGCAGTTTCTTGCCAAATGGTCAATCTACTTTATAAGGAGCCTCTTCAATACCCATTATCCTCTTGAAGTAGCTTGGTGCTGCCAGGAGCAGATGTGTCTCATTGTCACGAAAAGTCCTAAGTTCTTAAAACACTTTAAATGCCACATTATGTAGTCTTTAAAAGATTTGAAGAATCCCTATTCATCTGAAATACATCTCTGTACATCTAGAAAATCTAACTACCATGACTACAAGCATGACTATTATAGATGATTCTCTATTAAGCTATATTTCTTAATTATATAATACATTTTAAATGAATTACACAAACACAATACCTTAATCAAGATCAGAAATACATATAACAAAATTGACCTTAAATTTGTATCAATAAACCAAGATCCATACCAATACAAACCTCTATGTCATATCCCCCTTTAAATGTAAACAAACATTTATAGACAATATTTGGGAATATTGTGTAGTTGTCTCCATACTACTTCCTGCTGATTGTTGGGCATAGTAATTTTTTGGGGGTGTTCATGGCAACCTTCAGGGGGTCTTGTTCCATAAAACCACACCAGTCTGGAAGCAATCTACAGGTTCTCATCCTCTGTGGAAATAAGAGAAGAACCTCTTTTCCAAAGCACCATATCCTTAGACCCAAATTTGGAAGTCATGATACCTTTATAATGTGCATGCTAGTTTAGCTTAGCAGCCCATAAAATAAAATGTCTCTCTGTTCTTAGCTCATTCACATTCAAAAATTCAAAAATAACACAATAAGAAAGATAATCCAGACTCTGTGAATTTTCCATTTTTACATCGCTTGTTTTTCTTTACTCCTTTTAATCTATGACTATCTATACTCTGCCTCTTTAAAGACTTTACCCTTTTTTAAAAGCATTAACATTATTTTATGACTCTCTATCCTCTTTTTCTTCTCTCTTTCAAGCCTACATGCATTTATCCAACAATAATTTGTGACTCACTGAATTTGTCTTTATTGTGTATCTGTAATTCTTAACTGTCCAGGAGCGCTTTTTAAAATGTTAAGTGCTTCTTAAAACTTGAGCTGTGCCTTGGCTCTAGAGGGGTTCCCAGGAGTCCATGGGGATGACCCCAGCTAGGACCCTGGGCAGTGGAGGAGAGGGTCTCTGAATTGGCCTTGTCCTGTAGTCAGACTGATGACTATCTTGAATATCACCATAAAACCTTCATTAGGCAACGGATGGAGATAGAGACAGAAACTCACATCGGAGCACTGGACTGAGCTCCCAAGGTCCAGTTGAAAAGTGGAAGGAAGGAGAATACGATCAAGGAAGTCAGGACCACAAGGGGTTGGTCCACCTACTGACACAGTGTGCCTAAGCTAATAGGAGCTCACTAAATCCATTTATACTGGGACTGAATGAGCATGGAATCAAACTGGACCCTCTGAATAAGGCTGACAATTGGGGCAGACTGAGAAGTCGATGATAATGGCACTGGGATTTGTCTCTACTGCATGTACTGGCTTTTTGGGATCCTATTCTATTTGGATGCATACCTTCCNTAAGCCTGGATGGAGGGGGAGGGCCTTGGACTTCCCACAGGGCAGGGTACCCTGTCCTCTCTTACAACTAGAGGGGGAGGGAGTGTGGGGGAGTGGGGGAGTGGGAGGGGAAGAAGTGGAAATTTTGATTGGTATTATTTATAAATAAAAAACATAAACTGTGCCATTACTGGGGTATATACAGTACTTCCTTCTTGTTCCACACAGTCCAAAACTTAAGCTGCATCCTTACTATGGTATATTCAGTACCTCCTGCTTGCCACACACAGTCCAGCATGGCAGAGCTGCTTGCCGCCTCCAAGAGCCATGCACAGTGCCCCATTTCTAGGCATACAGTCAGTCCATGCTGCCATCAAGCAAGCTGCAACAGTATGTTCAAAAAACCCATTCAAATGCTCCGTCTCCCGAAAGAGCCAGAGGTCGAGCTGGCAGCAAGGCCAAGAAAGCTGACATTTCAAAATGGAGTGGCTTTTTCCCTGCTACAGCTGAATCAGGAAAACCTCTCTTAAAGGAGCTGTCCACACCACCAGCAAAATGATGGCTACCAAGAAGCCATGCTTAACTCTGTTCTTTTATCTCTAAAGTTACTTTTTAAGATTTTTCAGGTTTTAAATGGATTTTAGCTGGCCACATTGACACTAATTTTCCAACTCTTCCAAGCTGTCTTCTGTCCCCCATGCATGCTCCATGACATGAACACAAATGTACACACACAAATGAATACATGATTGTGTAGGGGGAGGCTGCTCATGTGTTTCTAGTCCACCAAACTCCCAAAGTAATCACACAGAAACTCTATTAATTAAATCACTGCTTGGCCTATTAGCTCTAACTTCTTATTGGCTAGCTCTTACATCTTAAATTAACCCATTTCTACCATTTTGTGTATCACCATGAGATCATAGCCTATTGGCAAAGTTTTGGCGGTCTCTGGCAGAGGCATTTGTCTCTTCTGGTGGCTACATGGTTTCTCCCTGACTCCACCTACTCTCTCTATATATCTTTTCCAGCCTGGCTATATTCTGTTAAGCCATTGGCTGAAAGCAAGTTCTTTATTAACCAATGGCAATAAAACATATTCATAGCATATAGAGGGGAAATCCCACATCAGATGTGATTTAAAAATTAAACAGAGATGAGAAGATTGCTTCCAAACTCAGTACAGAAAACTTTTATTAGCTTGTTATCAAAACAAGATAAGGACACATGGGGAAAAAAAAAGAAAACTATAGACCAAATTCCCTGACTAACATAAATGCAAAAATTCTTTAGTAAAGTATTTTTAAACTAAATTCAACAACACATTAAAAATACACAAGCTAGGGCATGGTAGCACATGCCTTTAATCCCAACACTTGAGAAGCAGAGGCAGGCAGATTTCTGAGTTTGAGGCCAGCCAGGGCTACACAAAGAAACTCTGTCTGGAAAAAACAAACAAACAAAAAGATCATGCACTATGATCAATGTTCATTATAGGATGGAAAAGATGATTCAACAGATGCAAATCAATAAATGTAATACATGTTATGAATATAACCAAGGATAAAAGTCACACAATCATTTCAACAGATACAGAAAAAAGAATAATAATCATAAATTTCAGCATCTCTTCAGGATAAAGCCCTGAATAATTAGGGACAGAACGATGGCACCTTAACATAAAGTCTATACGTAATAGACTGAAAGATAACATTAATGTAAACAAAGGAAAACTGTGAGTATTTTTTATAAAATTGTCAATATTCTTATTCTACACAGTTCTTGGAGTCTCAGTCATAGAAATGAGGAAAAGAAAGAAAATGGATATAAAGAGAAAGGGAAAAATTATTGAGTTTTTAAAATAAAAATATTAGGATTTCTCCATGTAGCCATGGATGTCCTGGAATGTTCTATATAGACCAGGCTGGCATCAAACTCACAGAGATCTGGGGTTAAAGGTGTGTACCACCACACCTGGCTTAACGTTATTGTTATTGGTAGATGATTTGACTCTAATTTAAGAATCCACCATAAACATCATTATTTGATCATCATTTTCAGCACAGTATCAGGGCACAAATTAAACAAAGAAAATCAGGCCCTTTTCTATATACTAATAATAAACATGTTGAGAAATTAGGGAAACAATCCTAGCAATCTTATTCACACTAGCCTTAAAGGGAGGATGGTGCAACTCTAAGTAAATCTAAGCAAGGATGTAAAAGACTTCTACAATTAAAACTCTCTCTCTCTTTCTCTCTCTCTCTCTATATAT
>LOEQ01000396.1:237152-249215 GCA_001685075.1 Bramus lutescens
CTTTCTTTCTTTCTTTCTTCCTTCCTTCCTTCCTTCCTTTCTTCTTTCTTTCTTCTCTCTCTCTTTCTTTCTTTCATTTCTTTCTTTCTCCCTTCCTTTCTTCCTTTCTTTCTTTCTTTCTTTCTTCTTTCTTTCATTTCATTTCTTTCTTTCTTTTCTTCTTTCTTTCTTCCTTCCTTCCTTTCTTCTTTCTTCTCTCTTTCTTTCTTTCTCCCTTCCTTCCTTCCTTCTATCCTTTCTTCCTTCATTCTTTCTTTACTTATTTCTTTCTTCCTTATTCTCCTCCTACCCCTCTTCTTCCTCTTTTCCTGATAAAATGTTTGGGGTGGACTATACTTGATGAAGATGTGTGAGCAACAGAGGCTCCGAGCCTTAAAAAAAAACAATGGCATCTCAATTTAGGTGTACTTACTCACTCACCAGTTGGAAGTATGCCTAGAAAGAACATTTCAATTTGCCCTTTGCTTTTTTAGTACAGAGAAAGTAGTCAGAAAGAAAGGGTGAGCAGTGATGGGTCCAGTCACTGTTTAGAGTGGCAAGGAAATGTGAGTCTCTTGGGGACAGTTGGTTTTTGTCCAAGACAGCTAGGCACTAGGCAAGAAGACCAAACATCAGAAATTGGTAAGCTGTAAGCCCCACAGAACAGAAAGTCTTCCATAGCAAAGATCTATGTATTGAGGACCTTTGGAATTGACCTGAGAAAATGCACACATGAAACCTAAAGGATATCTAACAAAGAAACAAAGATATTGACAGAAACAATTCAAAGGATCAGAGTGTGAAATTCAGGACCACCAAGGCAATTAATGTAAGACAATGACTCATGCTAACATGAAGCTTGATAGCAAGCCTAAAGTCTGCAGATAGGTGATCAGGGAGGGGAGATTAGAGCAAGCTGGAAACTCATGAACAATCTGAGGAACAAAGGAAAAGTAGTGCATGGACAGGTTGGAACTTTCAGAGCATCAAATATTTGGATCTTTGAAATTACAAAATGACTAAGCATCACTTAGACATCCTCCTTATTAGGTTAGCCCTAACTTCATAATGTTATGCAATCTTTTAATTGAGTTAAAGTAAACTGATTTGGAATTTTTTCTTTTTTGAGACGAGGTCTCACGTAGCCTGGGCTGTCCTTGAACACCCTACGTATCTGAGGCTGGTCCTGAACTCCCGATGTTCCTGCCTCCATCTCTCAAGTGCTGGGATTATAGGCTTATACAACACCTGGCTTAGGGGTTTTTAATTACATCTACGAAATCCATTCATGACAACATTTAGATTTGTGTTTGATCAAATAAGTGAGGTCTGTAGCTCAGCTTGGCTTAGTTTATACATCAATAGGCTATTACACAAGAGGAGTCAGTGTGTGACCTGTGGCCCTTTCATTTTCATTCCTGTGCCAGTATACTAGAGAAGCTACAGTCCAAAAGATGGGGATCAAAGCAATTAAGATAAACCTTTCTTTACAATATATTTTTTTTTAAGTTTGAGACAGGGTTTCTCTGTCCTGGAACTCACTATGTAGATCAGGCTGGCCTTGAAATCAGAGATCTACCTGCCTCTGCCTCTGAGTGCTGGGATTAAAGGCATGTGACACCACTGCAGGGCTACAATTTTTAAAATATTTATTTATGGTGTGTGGGTATATGCACAGGCACACATGTGCAATGGCATGTATGTAGAAGTCAGAGGGAAATCAGTTCTTTTTCTACCATGTGAGTTCCAGGGACTGAATTCAGATCATCATTCTTTTTGGAGTCTGCCCTTGGTCACTGAGCCTTGGCCATCTCGACGGCCTGATAAACCCTTCTACAGTCCCCCAAAGGAGAGAATATAAAGAATAAAACTGCAAAGTACTCTTCCTCCCTGATCATGTCCCTGGAGCTGTAGATTTCTCCTGTAGCAGTAAGGGCAAAGCTTTGGATGGGTAGAAGGTAAAATTTTAATAATAGCAGCAAATGGGAAGTTATGGAATGTAAAATTTCATTAAGATAATTACTGGCCATCAAGGAAAGGAGAATTGGCATAGTTAAATTGGATACAGTAACTAGCAACATAAAACTCCAGAGCTGAGCCAAGCAGGAAGCAACATGATTACATTATACAAATTAAATTAGAAGTGCTGAAATTGTTTAGAAGAAGTGGTGTCTGGAGAAGTAAAAGAAGGCTTGCTCCTAAAGACAGAATTTGAACTGGTTCCTAACAGATAATCAGTATTTAGAATGTTGGAGCAGAGGAGAAAGTAGTGGAATAAAAGCTTGGGAAATGATTTTTTCCACACATGGTACAAGGTCGGGGGGCACCACACAATTCTTGGAGCAAAGTGTGGATAGCAAGAGGCTAAGTGTCGGCCCACACTAAGCAGGCTGTCAAATGCCTATCAGAAGAGTTGAATCTCATGTAGCCCAGGCTAGTCTCAGACCCACTCACTATGTAGCTGAGGATGGCCTTTACTTCCTGGTCTTCCTGCCTCTACTTCCTAAGTGTTGGGAATACAGGGTGCACTGAGTTAGTTGATGTTGATAGTGGAGAAAGGAGATCTGTAGAGAACTCTTGGTTCTTGGAGGAGGAAAACTTGGAGGAAAGTCTTTGTTCTGAATCTTTTAAAGACAACATGTAACAACAGGATAACCCCCATGGGATTTAGAGGAGGGCTGGGACTCAAGGGAACCAGACAGGATGCCAGGGTAATGCTGTAGTCTGGAACCCACACTGGCTTCGCCTAGAATAGTAATATTAATGTGAAATTAGAGAAAGAAAAATCCAAGAAACATTTCGAAGACAAAAACCGTAAGAGAGAGTCAGTTTGCAGTGTGATGGTGGAAAGGAGAATCCTTGGTTGCTGGCGCGGGGATCTGGGAGGACTGCGAGATCAGTAACAGACGTGAGGGAGCTGGGAAGACAGCGCCTTTGAGACTGTGACTGAGTTTGAGGTCATTCATTCTAAAGCCACGATTTTTAAAAAGAAAATGGAGAGAAGTGAGGAATAAAAACAGTCGAATTTCTTGAGCTCGTTCTGCCGGCGACACCGCAGGAGGAGGCTGGTTAGGTCTTGGAGGGTCTGGAGGCATGGGTGATGTTTTTCCATGACTTCTTCCAGCTGAAGAAGACTTCCAGAAGAAAAGGGACTGAACAGAACAGCTGGCTATCCAGGCAGCGTCAAAAGAATAGAACTGGATTTGATTGTGGGGTCATGGTTTAAGTCCTGAATTGATTGAGCTTGGGCAAGGATTTGGAAAGTCATGAGGAAAGAAAAATTTCCCCTTTTCTCCGTTGTCTCTTCCCTATTAGGGTGAACAATTTCAGTAGGTTCCACATGTCTGGTCAGGTGTAATGCCAGATCATCTCTTAGGGCAGAAGAAAAGAATCACTGAGAAGGAAAAGAAAATTGTTCAAAGAAAGATATGAAGGCAGACAATGAGAAAGAAAACACTGTAAAAGATACCCAATGTTTCATGGGATAATTATAGGTGAAAATAGCCAAACCTAACTGCTAACATTTATTGAAAGTTTATTACATATACTTCTATGGAAAATTCTTTATATTCAGTATTTCTTTAATCCTTACTTTGAAGGATGCTTAATATTTCTCTAACCAACAGCATATTATAATACCAAGTGCTGGGATTATATGTATCACTTGGTTTAGATCCTGTTATTATATAGAATTATGTAAAATAATTTTGGGGACTGATGAGAGGCTCCGTGGTTAAAAGCACTTTCTGCTCTTTTCGTTTAGTTCCCAGCACCCATGTGAGGTGGCTCACAACAATCTACAATCTAATTCCAGGAAATTCAACTCCCTTTTCTGGCCTATGAGGATATCTGCATACCTATGTGCATGCACACACTCACACACACACACACAAATTTTAAAAAATCTTTAAAATACTTTGAATTTATGTATTTACAACTTAGAACATAGACGAATGGACACAATAAAAAGGCAAGGTGTGATTGATGTTGCTTTTTATTTTTGTGTTTTTCTTTAAAGATGGGTAGAAATGAAAAGATGGGAAAATATCAGTGTGTCATGTATGAATGAGGCATAAAGGTAAAAGACTGGTTGGATCTATGGTATGTGTCTCTAACCCTAGCAGTTGGGAGTTGGAAACAGGAAGCTCAAGTGTTCAAGGCCAGCATGGGCTAAAAACAAACAAACACCAATTAACCAAAACAAACAGAAGAGCTAAATAAGAACAAACACAGTGAGACGTTGGGAGAGGTTTACAATAGGAGTGATCGGAGGGTGGAAAATCCCACTGGGCTTCACATGTGTGATAATGCATACACCAGATCAAATCTTCCTACTGTTTTCTTTCCGGACTTTTCTTATAATATCTACCTTCCATCACTGAATTTGTGTGTGTGTGTGTGTGTGTGTGTGTGTATGTGTGTGTGTGTGAAATAGTAATGTAGTTTTCAATGCAATAAACATGGATATTTTTATTTTTATTTCTTTAAATAGAATTTATCTGAAGAAATGGATAATTCTCCATCCAAAAAATATCCAGTTAAAAAACGGGTGAAAATACATCCTAACACAGTTATGGTGAAATATACTTCTCATTATCCCCAACCTGGAGACGATGGGTATGAAGAAATCAATGAAGACTATGGCAGATTTGTGGAAGAGAATCCAAAGAGAAGTCTGCTGAGTGAAATGAAGAGAAAAGGAAGAACTTTGTTTGGAACCATGGACACTCAGCCTCCACTAACAGAAGACTCAAGAGGCAGTGGGATGGCACAATTCCAGAGCTTTGCAGAAAAAAACATTTTTCAGTCCCGAAAAATGTGGATAGTGCTGTTTGGCTCTGCCTTGGCTCATGGATGTGTGGCTCTCATCACTAGGCTTGTTTCTGACCGTTCTAAAGTTCCATCTCTAGAACTGATTTTTATCCGTTCTGTGTTGCAGGTCTTATCGGTGTTAGTTGTGTGTTATTACCAGGAAGCTCCTTTTGGACCCAGCGGATACAGATTACGACTTTTCTTTTACGGTGTATGCAATGTGATTTCTATCACCTGCGCTTACACCTCCTTTTCAATAGTTCCTCCCAGCAACGGGACCACGATGTGGAGAGCCACAACCACAGTCTTCAGTGCCGTTCTAGCATTTCTGCTTGTGGATGAGAAAATGGCTTATGTTGACATGGCTACAGTGGTTTGCAGTATCTTAGGTGTTTGTCTGGTCATGATTCCCAACATCATTGACGAAGATAACTCTTTGTTAAATGCCTGGAAAGAAGCCTTTGGATACACTATGACTGTGATGGCCGGACTGACTACTGCCCTTTCTATGATAGTGTACAGATCCATCAGGGAGAAGATCAGCATGTGGACTGCACTGTTCACCTTTGGTTGGACTGGGACAATCTGGGGAGTATCTACTATGTTTGTCCTTCAAGAACCTATTATCCCTTTAGATGGAGAGACATGGAGCTATCTCATTGCTATATGTATCTGTTCTACTGTAGCATTCTTAGGAGTTTATTATGCCTTAGACAAATTCCACCCAGCTTTGGTCAGCACAGTACAGCATCTGGAGATTGTGGTAGCTATGGTCTTACAGCTTTTAGTGCTACACATATTTCCTAGTGTTTATGATGTTTTTGGAGGGGTGATCATTATGATTAGTGTATTTGTCCTTGCTGGCTATAAACTGTACTGGAGGAATGTAAGGAGGGAAGATTATCAGGAAATACTGGACTCTCCCATTAAATGAACACCTGGTTATTATTATCTTGTTAATGTCTAGTTATTAACATGTACATTGCCCTTTTAATATTTACCTGTAGATGTCTAATTGATAGAGTACTATATAGTATAAATAATTATGCAGATGTGGGAAGATATTCCAGGCCAATATATTAAAGCATAAATATTAAATAGATGAAATATGTCATGAACTTTGTGTATTTACAATTATTAATAAAAGTAATTGTGGTAAAAGGGTATCACTCTCCATCACCAAAGACAAAGACACAAGACTAGGAGTCTCCAATTGAATTTTTGTGGTTATAAACTTCTTTTTTATAATTTATTTTAGGTTATAAACTTCTAAAACTTGAAAAATGTTTTTGTTTTGTTTTGAGAAAGGGTCTTTCTGTGAAGTCCTGGCTGTCCTGGAATTTGCTATGTAGACCAGACTGATCTTGAACTCACAGAGACCTACCTGTCTCTGTTTCTCGAGTGTTGGCATTAAAGGCGTGAGCCACTAAGCCTCGGGAGAAATGTTTATTCATTTTTTTTTGAAAAGACAGGGTTTCTCTGTGTAGCCTTGGCTGTTCTGAAACTCTCTCTATAGACCAGGCTAGTCTCAAACTCACAGAGATCCTCCTGCCTCTGCCTCCTGAGTGCTGGGATTAGAGTCATGCACCACCATTGCCCAGCTGAACAAAAGTTTATTCTTAATGTTCTACAATTGTGCAGCAAGCATCCTTCGATTTTCAAAAATATTCATTCACAAAAATTACACATAGGATAAAATGTTGGACACCTAGCTAAAGTCCATCTTTCCACTAAAAATCTAAAGGCCTTGAGTTAAGTAAAAGGAGTAAAGAAAAGGTGGATTTTCAGGAGCTGGTAAGTTTGTCTTATATTAGGCCACATTAGGCAATATATAGGGAATGAGTATAGAGTATAATGGATTCTGCTCCTGTTTATGATTTTATGGTAAGTATGTAAGTAAAGCAGACATGCCATACTCCTANAAAAAAAAAAAAGCTCAGCAACATGTCTTTTGCACTGAGGAACCAAAGCAGATGTGGTTTCTTGTGCAAGAGCTGCACAAGACGAAGCCAGGCACAACTGCAGCATAGAGGGACTTTCCAGGACCCACGCCTTGCTGTGTTATTGGTGGCTGAGACCTACTGGGGGAGGGAGAATAATTTTTGTTCTTATTGGTGTATGATTGTGTTTCAGTGCCGCCCCCCACTACATATGGACAGCACTAATTGGATTGGATTTAATGGGTTAAAAAAAGTCATTTCCAGGATAGCCATGGCTACACAGAGAAACTGTCTCGATAAAAAAAAATAAGTCATTAGTTGGGAGGGGGACATGATGGGCATATGGGGGGGAGAGTTAGAGAAGGGAAATGGAGTTGGATATGATCATATTTTATTGGATATATGTATGAAACGCTCAAGAATAAAGAAAAATTAAAACAATTGTTTTTAACACACTGGCACTAACCGTGGTATAGCAGAAAATTAACATGCTTTCCTGAGACTCTCCACAAAAGGGCCTCTAGGTCTGTAAAAGAATACAAGATGTCATTAATTTGAGTTTAATTTGGGCCATTATTAATTCTTCACAAGTACATGTTGATGTGATACTGGTTATTTAGGTTCTGTCTCTTAGCTCCCAACCCACCCATCTAAACTTTCCTATGTGATGCTAAGGCTCAGACCCTAGACATTTCGTTTTTATGGTGCTAGCTAGTGTCTCTCACACTGGGTTTGCCTACAAAGGACATTACCAATTGGGCTGAACTTGCTAGTACACGGCTGTAATTCTAGCTACTTGGGAGGCTGAGGCAGGTGGATCATAAGTTCAAGGTCAGCTTTGGCAACTTAGACAGGCTAGTTTTCAAAAAGGGGGAGCAGCTACTGGGACTATAGCTTGGTGGCAGAGCACTTACCTATTAAGTAGCAAGGTGTTGTAGATTCAACCCCAGTTCTTCAAATAAGTAAATAAATAAGAAAGCAAAAAGTTACTAGAGAAAGATTAGAAGGCAGAAGAAGGGATTTTACCTCTTTCTATTTGCCTTTAGTGTATGTTGATATTTTTTACCCAAGCAGTCAGCAGGAATTAATGTTACCCTTAAATTACTTTTGACATTATTCCTTCCTATAGCATCATTCCTGCCCACAACATCATTTCCTTTGGGCAGTAGAAGGGCCAGCTGCACAGTTTCCTCCTAGAGTCTGAGCTATATCCCAGCTGGGTCATGTCTCTGTGCTTCTGAAATCCTATATTCCAAACCTGATTCTCACTTTTCCTAGCCCTAATGGTGGTAGCTGATCCATGAAGCACAATATCTTTTGGGTTACCTCAGTGTTCAGTGTCGTCACTGGGCCTCCATCCCTGACCTTTTTTGGAGGGGTTTATTTGAGACAGGATCTCACTCTATACCCCTGGATGGCTTTGAACTTGGGGTGACTTCCTGCATCTGCCTCTCCAATGATGGGATGACAGGCATGAGGCACCAAACCTGGCTTCAGTTTTTCCAGTCCATTAACACATAATCTAAATCTTTTCCATTGTGATATGTTGTGATTTCTGTTTTCCTCAGTGAAGGGTCCAAAACACCTTCAAACAAATTCAAAGGCTCTAATAAGATACCTAGCTTTGGGGAAATGTTGACATTTAGATTTTTCAGGTATTACTAGACCTTAGTTCCCAATAGACATTATGTAACCTGAGCAGGCATGGAGGTATAAACCTATAATCTTAGCTTCTTAGGAAGCTAAGGCAGAGTGCTCCTAAATTTGAGTATAGCTTAGGTAATTTAGCAAGACCCTACATACAAATCTTAAAAAGTTGAAAGCGCTGGGTATATAGCCTGGTGATGGAATGCTTGGACGGCACACAGCAGACTACAGCAGACTCGGGTGCAACCTGCAGTGGATGCTCACGGATGCAAGCACACATGCAGAAATGAAAGCAAAGGAAGAGGACATGGAGGCCGGTGGTGGGGAGTGGCACGGAGGGAACAGAGGCTGCACTGAGAAGTGCTGCATAAACGTTACTGCGGTCTCAGAAGAGGAGGAGAGAAAATCAGGTGGGAAAGTTTTGAAGAAATATTAACCAGAATGTTTTCAAATTTGATTCAAGGTGGAAAATAAGTACCAGTGACTCAGAAATCTGGGGAACTAGATGAATGTCTGGCAGGATAAATAGAAAGAGACACCTGGAACAGTGCGACTTAACAGTGCATCTTTGCTGATGAGGATGAAGTGATAGAATCTTAAAATAACCAGAGCACAAAAAGACAGAGAAACAACAAGAGCCACAGGGAGATGGCTCAGTGGATTAGTGGCTCTTGCCACTAATCCTAATGACCCAAGTAGGATCCCTGGAACCCACGTGGTCGAACGAGAGAACCAACTCTACACATGCATGTGTACACACACACACACACACACACACACACACACTAAATGCTAATGTCTTAGTTAGGGTTTCTATTGCTGCAAAGAGACACCATGACCACAGCGACTCTCATAAAGAAAACATTTAATTGGGGTGGCTCACTTACAGTTTCAAGGGTCAGTCCATTGTCATCATGACGGGAGCATGCAGGCAGATGTGGTGCTGGAGCTGAGAGGAAGTCAACCGAGACACTGGGCAGTAACCTGAGCATAGGAAACATCAAAGCCTGCCCCTACAGTGACACACTTGCTCCAACAAGACCATACCCACTCCAAAAAAGCTAGACCTCCTTAATAGTGACACTCCCTTATGAGATTATAGGGGCCAACTACATACAAACTACCACAGTTAATAGATAAAAGATTCCAAGAATTACAACTTGGGGTTGGAGATATGATTCCTCCATTAAGAACACTTGTTGCTCTTTGAGAGAACCCAGATTGGGTTCCTAGCACCCTTAAGGCAGTTTACAATTGTTAGTCCAGATCCAGGGGATCTGATGCCCTCTTCTGGTCATTGTGGGAACTTCAGGCTCACAGTGCACTTAAAACGCTCAACGCACAAAAGAAAGTTTTTCAAAAACGAATTGCAGCTTGCTCCTTAGAAGAAGCAATGAAGGCCAGAAAACATCAGAATGATCGTTACAGTACTGAAAACATATGCAACAACTCTCTAGTGACTTCTCATTCCTCATGGGAGAAACTGTAAGCTCCTCAGCTTTCACAACACATTGCTTAAATTTTAGCCACTGTCTGCTCCATCAATATTGCTTAATGTCTTTATATTATGTCACCCCAAACCCTCCCTTTTGCCTCAATAGTCTTACTACACATATCCCCCCTCACTGTGGCTTAATGCCTCTCTGTCCCTAGATACAACTGTTGCTGTGTTTGGCATATTAAAAATATAAGTTGGTTTAAATTTCAATGACTGACACTGGTATGGACTCTTAAGATATCTGGTACCTAATGTAGTAGCTACCTTAAAAAGTGTACTCTTTCCCATAATAGCATAACCATACTGAATCCAGAAATTAAATTTAGTTAGTAAGTCCTACTAATTTCTACATGACAATATAAAGCCCGTGATGACTTCTTGCTATCAGATAGGTAGGACTTTCTTCCCCCTAAACATTCCTGTCTGATTGGTACACTAAACTATATCATTCTAACTATAAGTTGTCAATAGCTCCCTGGGAAAGAACTTAAGATATGGAGGGTTCATATTTTCTTTCTTTATCACCCCAAATCTCTTCCTTTGGAGTTAATGGTCATGAGGTGCCTGAATGGCTTTTATTTGCTTTGGAGACTTGCTCTATGTAGCTCTGGCTGCCCTGGAACTTGCTTGCTACATAGATCAGGTTAGTCTTGAACTTTTAGAACTTGAACCTGCCTCTGCGTCTCAAGTGCTGAGATAAAAGGTGTGGTGGTCTGTATGTTTTATTCTTGTTTTTGCTTTTTTTTTTTTTGAGACAGGGTTTCTCTGTGTAACAGTTCTGGCTGTCCTGGAGCTCACTTTGTAGACCAGGCTAGCCTTGAAATCTCTGAGATCTGCCTGCCTCTGCCTCCTGAGTGCGGGCATTAAAAGCAGGCACCACCACTGCCCTGTCTTTGTATGTTTTTAATGTATACTTTGCATTACTTACTTTTGAAACTATCACTAGAATGTAGGTAGAGTATCTTTCGCCCAGTTTTATGATCTACTTTTCTCAACTAAACTCAGGCTAAGTTGGGGCCACAACTTAAGTAATCTGTAGTTTACCTAAGGCAGGCCAACCCATGTATCCTTCAACATGCAATTAAATTAAAGGCAGAAAAGTGAATTTTTAGGACTTACAGGTAGGCTCTGTATTACAATGCAAGGAAGGAGCTGGAGAAATGGTTCAGTGATTAAGAGCACTGGGTTCTGCTCTTCCAGGGGACCTGGGTTTGATTCCCAGCACCCATACGTGGTTCAAAACTACCTGTAACTCCCGTTCCATAAGATTCTATACCCTCTTCTGGCCTCCAGGGGCACCAGGCAGCTTATGGCACACAAATAAATATACATGAAGGCAAAACACTTGCACACAGAAAAAAAATTTTTTTTCTTAAAAAGTAAAAGGCAGATGTACTAATAATGCCTTGGTTATTAACGGTGATGTGGTAGACTTGGAGTGGGGACGGATGAACGCTGACACAGTTCCTCATTTAACAGACTTTGCCATCTAAGTATAAGTTATGGGTGTAGCTATCCTGGAGGCAAAAACACACGTTTCAATCGAGTTGTCTTACCTAGAGAGTTTCTTTAGGCGCCACACCTACGCTAAGAAACAAAGGTGGTTAGGAAACAGTGAGGCAGTTTGGGTGGCTGCAAGGCTTGCTAGGAAGGAGAAACTGATTTAACAGATGCCTTGGCAGGTGGCTGGGGCTGCGCCACGGCCGTGATCAGCCCAAGGGCAATGGTAACTGTCCTTTTCAGCAGGGCTGGAAGCCGGGAGTGAAGGTTGCCCAGGCGCTAGGGCACTCGGAAGTTCCTCAGACAGCTTTTTTTGCTCGTGGTTTTAATTAACAAACATCTTACATTTTTCTCCCGGGCTTGTTTTTCTTTGTCGCCCCCTGTCCCTAAGACTCTGTAGCTGGGCGGCCCCTTCAGATGCAGGAACCAGCGCAGTCTGGGATGAACTCGGGGCCAACCTTAATGAGCGATCATAATGACAGGTTTCAGCAGCGCTGAGAGAGGCGGAAAGTAAGCAGCCTCGGAGGAAGCTGGGGGAAGAACCACGGGGCCGACAGGCCCAGCGTTGCAGCACACCTTCTCCCAGCTGAGCGCCGCGCAGTCTCAGCTCACAGACCACTCAGCGCCGCGCCGGATTGACAGGCCAGCTCGGCCAATCCCGGAGCGGCGCATTCCGCTGTGGCGTTA
>LOEQ01000396.1:295555-316187 GCA_001685075.1 Bramus lutescens
CCTCTTCTGGCCTGCAGATATACACACAGACAGAATATTGTATAATAAATAAATTTTAAAAAAAATAAAGCATCTATTATTGAACAGTGATTCAATATATCAGCTTATAAATTGAGTGGCAGAGTTGTTCTCCGTACTGGGTATTAGGAATTTAACAATTAATCTTAACAGCATCAATAGTCCAAATGCTAAGATTTTAGTTTTGTAGACAAAATATTCCTTTCCTGAATCCCTGTAACATTCATGTTTATTTTGCTAGCACCTTGTCAGAGTAAAGACAGGCACCTGAAAAATAGAGAAAACAGCATTACGTGTTCATTATTTGGTAGCCAGAATACTTTGGAAACAAAATTTAGAGTGTTTATCATCTTAAATAGATCTATTATAAGCCATGATTTATCTCATGTACATGAACAGATGAAATACAAAATATAAATCTTTAATGGGAAGAGTAGCATATATTTGTATTTATAATAACTTAATTCTACTTCCAAATAAACTGTGTACTATCCCTGTAGCCTGGTATATAACTTGAACTGTTTTTAGTTCCTGTTTGGGTAAAAGAGACAGTTGGGCAAGACTTACATGATCCTGGAAAGTACTTTCAAACTCTAGAAGTCTTACAGTCTTGGCAAAAGAATAAATGGTCTTATGTGTGTCATGGGAATCAGGGGAAGTCCTCAGGGAGACATTGGTTTTGAAGAAGTGAGAACATGAGAACAGACGAGATGATGCAGTTCACTCAGGAATCAGAAGCAGTAGCAGTACTTTGTTTATTCTGTTGGGCATTTGCTTAGTGACTGAGATGAAGGAAAGCTGATGTTGGAAGCAAAAAGAGGTAAGAATCAGCCTGGGAATGGCTGACATGAAGAAAAAATTTAGTAAGAGCTGCTGTGGTTGTGTAGGTGCAGAAATCCTTGGTAACCTTGATTCAAGTCCTAGTGTTGAGGTAAGGTGATGTAATAGTTTCCTTACATGTATTCTGGCCAGTGAAACATGGCAGTTTGGCCACATGAGATCAATGCTTCCAGGTTCTATCATCAAGGTTTTTAAGGATTTGAAACTAGTTCATGTAAGGAGGAGTTACTGGTACAAAGATGTGCTTGAGAAAGATAAACACTATCACACAGAGATTGTGTTCACACTGCTTACTGAGGTTCTTAAAAACTTTTTTTTTAAAAGTAAGGTGTCACTTTGTAGACCAGGCAGGCCGCAAACTCAGAGATCCGCCTGCCTCTGCCTCTAGAGTGCTGAGATTAAAGGAGTGTACCATCAGCTGATTCTTAAAAACTTTTGAGGAACTTAGAATGCATTGTTCTAGTTAAAAGCATTGATAGTTGGGACTGGAGAGGTGACTCAATGGTTGAGAGCACTGACTGCTCTTCCAGAGGTCCTGGGTTCAATTTGTAGCACCCACGTAGCGGCTCACAATTGCCTAGCCCTGTGGGCTCTAATGTCTCCTGGTGTGCAGACACATATACATAGATAAAATACCCATATACATTTAATAAATAAATAATCTTTATCTGGACATAGTGGTGCATACCGTTTAATCCCAGCAACTGGGAGGCAGAGGCAGGCAGATTTCTGAGTTCAAGGTAGCCTGGTCTACAGAAGAGTTTGAGGACAGCCAGGACTACATCGTGAGACCCTGTCTTAAGTCTCCCTAGCCCCAAAACAAACTTGCTAGAGGCGTAGAGAAGACCAAATAGATAGAAATGAGGGACAAGAAGCTATAGAAACATTTTTAAGGTAACCAAAAAGCACGCAAGCAAGAAAACCCAAGAAACCACAACTGTTTCAAGTTATGTACCTTCTTAGTGCTTACATGTTTGAGTATTTCACTCCCAGCCCTGGCCAGGTTGGTCCAGCTGTGTAATATAATAATAAAAGTTAATGTAATTATGGAAAATACCAGGAAAACTGTTAAGTACTGTCTATTGAGTGCCTACTATGTGCTGCATATTATGCTAAGCACTTACATATACACTTTTTAAAATTTTTTACAAAAACTTTGTAGTATAGACATTTACCTATCAACATTTCACAAAGGAACTGCAGTTTAAAAATTTAGTAATGTATCCAAGATGACAAGGGGAAAATACAAATTTAAGCCTTGTTTGTTCAAGTTTTCATAGTAGATCCTCTAAGAGTCAGGATCAGAGCAAGAGTAGCAATGGAGTAAAAGAATTTGTTTGAAAAAAGACTAGTTGAAATTAGGATGATTGTGGTGGACTGAATACTAGCTTAAGATGTGCTGTGACTGTAATGTTTCTGTCTCCTTTATTTTATTTTTAAAAAAGCAGGATCTCACTGTGTTGCCAAGGTTGTCTTTGAAATCCTTGGTTAGTGCAGTCCTTCCTTTTGAGACTACAGACATGAGCTAACATGCATCAGCTATGTCTCCTAGAATTTACATGTTGAAACCTAATCATCAATAGAGTGTATTAACAGGCAGGGAATCTTTAGGCTGCTATCAGCTTATCAAGGCAAAGCCTTCATGAATGAGATTCATGACATTGTAAAAACAGTTGGAAGCTTGCTTATTTGTCTTTTCCACCATGGGAATACTCATCATTAAGAGATAGGACCTTGCCGGGTGGTGGCGGCGCATGCCTTTAATACCAGCATTAGGGAGGCAGAGGCGGATGGATCTCTGTGACTTTGAGGCCAACCTGGTCTACAAGAGCTAGTTCCAGGTCAGGCTCCAAAGAAAGAANAGGAAGGAAGGAAGGAAGGAAGGGGATTTCAGCAGATGTAGTCTGTCAGTTCCTTTAGCTTGATCAGAACTATGAGAAACAAATTTTTGTTAAATACAAATTACCTGACTTTTGTCCTTAGTTTTTGTGTTATAATTAGCAACTTGAACAAAGACAGGAGGAATTTTGGAAAAAATAGTAATATTGATTCTGATGAACATCTGAAAGAAAGGCTGTAATTGTTGATAGTTACCATATAATTGACTGAATGACTTAATACTTTTAAAAAATTGTATTTTTGTATCAACTCTTGTTGGTAGCAGAAGATTGGGATATCCATTTTGGCACTAGAAACAAAATTGTAAAGCAGGGGAATATTACAGCCTACCAGCTACACATGCTTTTGTTTAAACATTTTATTGTGATTATTTATTGTGTGTGTTCAGACGTGTGAGCACTTGCCATGTGCATACCACAGCACCACTGACCGATATGTATGTTAGAGGACAACTTTTGGGTGTTTTTTCTTTCCATTATGTGTGATCAATCTTGGGTCATCAGGCTTGGTGGCAAGTACTTTTTTACTCACAGAGCCATTTTACCTACATTTGTTCATTCTCCTGATAAAGAGTAATGGAACATTTAGTATGGGCTAGGCACTAGGGATACAGAGATAATGGAGAAAAAAAAGTGTTTGATCTTAAGCAAATAGTGGCACACAGAGTACTTAGTGTTAGAGTAAAAAATGTAAAACTGTGTAATAGCACATAGGAGGAATCAGTGAACTCTGTGGGGAGGGAAGGAGATCTTCAGTGAGTAAAGAGCTGTCTGTGCCAAGTTTTGAAGAATGAGATGGAAGTGTTTTAGGTAGAAGAATATGTACAAACCTTAGTCTTGAAACCATAGGGTTTTAGTGGTTCTAATAAACTTGCTCTGGCTGTGGTGTGTTACAGCAGCAGTGTGCCAGAGAGAAGGTGGCATGTCGTTGAAGACATGCTCACAGAGATAGATATGGAGGGTTTCTGTAGTATAGAAAACAGGTAGCTTCTGCTTTTGTTTTCCTTTAAATAGTTCTTGTCTCTAAGGTTAACGCAGATTGTTTTTAATGTTTTCTCACTTGATATATTAGTTGTTGGGGTTGTCCAATTAATGTCTTATTTAAAAAGTTTAAGTTAATTCCAACTTGGTTTGGTTTGGATAGTATATATAACTTCCTTTATATCATCTATTATCATATGTTATCTCTTGATATACTGTTTGTTTAGTAAGATTGAAGTTGTAATTTTATGTATTTTTAAATCATATAGGAAAAAAGACTAACAAAGATGGACTATTAGTGGCTTTATGTTTACAATCATTCTTTAGTTCTTTCTGTTTTTAAAATAATTTTTTGAGATTATAATTACATTTCCACTTTCACCTTCCTCTCTCCAAAGCCTCCTATGCACCCTTACTCCCCCTCTAATCTCTTTCAACTACATGGCCACGTGTTCTTTCATTGTTGTTGTTGGTGTGGGTGGTTGTGCGCGCGCGCACGCACGCATAACCTTCCTAAATACCTAATGCAGCCTGCTCAGTCTGTATTGTATTACTTGCATGTATGTTTCCAGGGCTGATCATTTGGTATTGGATAAGTAACCTACTGGTGTGCTCTTCCTTGGGGAAGACTATTTCTCCTGCTCTTAGCATGCCTTAGTTGCCTGTGTGTAGTTTTTTGTCTAGGGTTGAGGCCTCCTGAGCTTTCCCCAGTGCTTGTTAGCATTTCAGTTGGTGGTGGCCTTTTTTTTTTTTATTTCTATGACTAAAGATTTCTTTCTGGTGTCTTTTGATTTCAGTCAGAAGAACTACCATTCACATTCTTAAAGCACAAGTTTATTGGTGATAAGAATGTCTGTGAAGTCTGTACTCTTAATCATGTGGCTACTGAAATCTGTTTTCTACCTAGTATTGTGACATTATGTCCTTAAACACACAGAGTCAAAAGAAAACGGGGATGGAAATCTCCATTTTTATAGTTTAGCTGTATGTTGGTATTTTATTTATTTGTTTGTTTGTTTGTTTGTTTTTCGAGACAGGGTTTCTCTGTGTAGCTTTGGAGCCTGTCCTGGAACTCATTCTGTAGCTCAAGCTGGCCTCGGACTCACAGAGATGCACCTGCCTCTGCCTCCTGAGTGCTGGGATTAAAGGTGTGTGTCTTGTCACAGTAATAGGAAAGTAACACTGCTTTTGCTAAAAATGCACTGACTTCTTGTGCCTACAAGTAACTAAAAGGCAAGATAAAACCTGGTATCTCTGCTTTTATTTTATATCTGCCTCTTTTACTATGGTTCAACTCTGCATGTAAGCTTGTTAATCAAGGAGTGTCTGTCTGAAAACTTATGACCTAATCAGTTTCATCCTCCTTTAAGGCACAAAGATAAGAATTAAAAAGTTCTTCGGTATTAGCTTTTATAATATCCTGTTCCAGATCTCCTAAAAGGTGACTGAAAGTCTGTAACCATTGTCCTAAACCTACAGTCACTTTTTCTAAGAACAGCGAAGTCAAACAATCAATCCTCTTAGTGGACTTTACCCCTCACCAGCAAAAGTTCATGAGAACCAGATTGTTTTCTCAGGCAATAAAGAGGCCGTGCTGCAGATCAACACTGGGATAATGACCATCCAAGCTTAAATTTGACCAGTCATTTTGTGTACCCCTCATCCCTTGCCCTAGTTATTTCCTTAGTCAGACTCAAAGCTTCTATCAGTTCTCTATCTTCCCGACATAGCCATTCTGTTTGAAATTTTTTCCTGCTTTTCCATCATGTGTTTTCTGTTTGATATCTGGGACTGCTGGTCCAAGTTAATTTGTTACCTCCCACCCCCCAAATCAGGGTTCTTGCTTGAAACCCTAGTTACAGTTGTAATCAAGTAGTTTTAATATATCATGGTAGAGAGAAAAAGGAAAGATTGTGTGTGGGGTTGACAGGATGGCTCGGCGTGTAAAAACATTTGCTGCTGAGCCTGATGACTTAAATTTGATCCTTAGGACTCACATAGAATGAGAAAAGTTTCCCTCTGAACTCCAAACGTGCTTTGTGTTGTGTGTACAACACTGGCCCTCCAAAGTAGTTAATAAGCATGCATTTTAAAAGGGGGGTAGTGTGCAAGCAACAGTTGAAGAAGTTGAAAAGTAGAAAGAGAATTTCAAAAGAATAGCACAGTGTATTCTGAGCCTGTGTTCAGTCTCTGAAACCTGCACAGTAGGAGAGAATGAGCTCTCAGAAGTTGTTTCTGGCTGGCCGTGCTATGCTAAGTAAATATATGCAGAAATAAATGTAAAAATTACCAAAAGAATAAATAGAAAAGTAAAATAACTTTTGATATTGAAGTGATTTGAGAATGTTTTTAGATAATAAGTATGTAAAAAAGAAAAAAGGTAGTGTGGAATCTCTGAAGAACTCTGAAGGATCAGAAATTGGGGCCTTGGCCAGACAAAGAATGAGGATAATAAGGTTTTTTGTTTTGTTTTAAGAGTATAGAAAGAAGCCAGGTCGTGATGGCATACACCTTTAATCCCAGCATTCTGGAGGCACAGGCAGGTGGATTTCTGAGTTCGAGGCAACCCAGTCTGCAGAACCAGTTCCAGGATGTCCAGGGCTATACAAAAAAGCAAAAAACAAAAACACAAAACAAAACCCTGTTTCAAAAAGCAAACAAACAAAAACCAAAAAGAGTGTAGAAAGAAATTTGAATAGTTTTATGTCCTAATTTTTCAGAGTAAGAAGCAAAACATCAGATAATGCAGTGGGAAATGAGCAGCCCTTTAAAAAAAATGCCTGGTTGCACTTGAAGTATGCATTTCTGCCTTCATTTTCTCAATTCTTTCAATAAAAATACATTAAACATTCTATGTACTAAGTACCCTTCAAGATCCTTGAGATTTTTATCTGTGAGCAAAATGAGCAATCCCTGCCTTTTGGGAGGTGTTATGTGAATTGGGATGAAGGGAACAAATGAATAAATAAAATTTTAAAATGAACAGATACATAGACTGATCCGGTTTTGGAAACTAAGAAATTATCAAATGAGATTATCCAAGTAGAACTTAATATTGTGTATCAGGTACTAATTTAAATAATTGTTTCATTTTTATGGAGACAATTATAAAATCTAGATGAATAAAGTGAGATGTCAAGTGTGGGATTACTGGACCGTTTATGTTCTTAATTGTAGCTATGAGAGAAATGAACTATATTAACATGAGAAATTTCAATGTGACAACTTTATTATGTAGTTATTTTTTTGGTTCTGGCAGGAGAAGAGGAGCTAAACTATCACATGACAAGTTTATTTGATTGGCTTTGGAAAAAGAACTTCTATTTTATTTCCCAAAAGATGATTGCATCTTGTCAGTTTGTTTCCTACAACCAGAGGCTTGGGATAAGTGTGCTGAGTTGAAGCTGTAGTCTTACTGCCTCCTCTTTATTTAAACAGGCATTGGAAAAGTGAAAAGAAAACCTAGTGTTCCAGATACGGCGTCTCCTGCTGATGATAGCTTTGTTGATCCAGGGGAACGTCTCTATGACCTCAACATGCCTGCTTTTGTGAAATTTAACTACATGGCTGAGAGAGAGGATGAACTGTCATTGATAAAAGGGACAAAAGTGATCGTCATGGAGAAATGCAGTGATGGGTGGTGGCGTGGCAGCTACAATGGACAGATTGGATGGTTTCCTTCAAACTATGTAACTGAAGAAGGTGACAGTCCTTTGGGTGACCATGTAGGTTCTCTGTCAGAGAAATTAGCAGCAGTTGTCAACAATCTGAATACAGGTCAAGTACTGCATGTGGTACAGGCTCTTTACCCATTCAGCTCATCCAATGATGAAGAACTCAATTTTGAGAAAGGCGATGTAATGGATGTTATTGAAAAGCCGGAAAATGACCCAGAGTGGTGGAAATGCAGGAAAATCAATGGCATGGTTGGCCTGGTGCCAAAAAACTATGTTACTGTTATGCAGAATAACCCATTAACTTCAGGTTTGGAACCATCACCTCCACAGTGTGATTACATTAGGCCGTCACTCACTGGAAAGTTTGCTGGCAATCCTTGGTATTATGGCAAAGTCACCAGGCACCAGGCAGAAATGGCATTAAATGAAAGGGGGCATGAAGGAGACTTCCTCATTCGTGATAGTGAATCTTCGGTAAGTTGATTTTCAGAGGTAAATGGGCATAGAGCTCCAGGCTTTTAAAAGTAAGGTTGCAGAGGTTGAATGGCTTCCTTAAACCTAACTAAGTTGTAAGCCGGGATGTGTTCTTCCCAGTGAACCTGTTACGAATAAGCCAAGTGGAGCAGTGACTGTGTTGTGTTAATGGGATTTCTTCAGTTGTCTTGATTTTTGCATTTCTGGAATATTCTCTGCCCCATTAAACTGAAAAATGGGGAAAACTGAGTATTGGTTTCTTTCTTGAGAGTACAATAATGCAAATTAAGCTGCTGCTAGATGTAATAAGAATGCTATCATTGTAGTCCTTTCAGGAATTCTCTATAAAAAAATTATGTGTCTTCATAAATTAATTGTTTACTTAAAATCCCTCCTTCCCNCTCCCTCCCTCCTTTCCTTCTGACAGTGAGTACTCACTATGTAGCCCTGGCTGCCCTGGAACTCACTGGGTAGACCTCGCTGGCCTTGAACTCAGAGTTCCACCTGCTCCTGCCCTTGCCCTTGCCCGTGTAAGGATTAAAGGTCTATGACACCATACCTGACTCTTTTGGCTTTTTATTCATTTCAACAACATTATTATTATTATTTGGTTTTTCAAGACAGGGTTTTAATTGTGTAGCCCTGGCTGTCTTGGAGCTCAATCTGTAGACCAGGCTAGCCTTGAATTCAAAGATCTGCCTGCCTCTGCCTCCCAAATGCTGGGATTAAAGGTGTGTGCCACCACTGCTCAACTTTAACATATTTAACACCATTTGAAATGTATTTTTAATAAAAGGTAACTTATATTGCACTACTAGCTAGACAATAAAAACATACAAATTGAAAAATGACATAGCTCTTTTAAGTGTTGCTTTATATGTTAAAATTTGATCGTTCTTGTTTTTCTAAAAACCTTTTCCTGATAAATGGTATCACTACTTTCCTACTTATCAAATCATGGTTAATACTGACTTCTGTGAATGTATTGTATAAAAGATTGAAAGAAAAAAGAAAATAATATGTGTATGAGGCTGAGATGAATTGAACTTCCTGCTATGAAGTTGGGGGAAATGGTTCCAACCTCTCAGAAGACAGATGGTTGTTAATAGAGAAGAATAGTGGAGTCCATTTCTGTTAAAATCCTGATATGCAGCACACCATGTAAGTCACTGTTCTTGACTTGACACAGATTGTTCAGAAGTAGTAGGTTTAAAACAGCAGCTGCAACTACCATCACCTAATTAAGAAGAGACTTAAATACATAATGCTATTTTACTTGTGTGTAGAGTATAAATACTAGCCAAAATATATAATTATTTTTGTACTGTTGTTTTTCAGCTATAGATCTTAACTGTTTTTGTTTGGCCTGTACAATTAAAAATCTAATTCATTGTCGATATTTAGCAAAGGGTTTAAAAAATCCAGACTTTGGAGCCAAATAGATGGGAAGTGCTTGCTGTTTTTCCAGAGGACCCCTGTTGAGTACCCACCACCATGTCAGGTAGCTTATAGCTACCTTCAACTCCAGCTCTTGGGGAATCTGATGCCTCCTTGAACATCTGTATAACTGTACATATAATCCACATACAGACATACAAAAAAAAATCCACAAATTTAAAAAAATAATAAAACCATCTTTTGAAAATGTGGGCTTCAAATTTTCCCTTTAAAATTTAGACCATGCTGGAGAGGTAGGTGGCTCAGTGATTAGGAGCACTGGTTGCTTATTCAAAGGACCCAGTTTTATTGCTGTACCCACATGACAACTCAAACAATCTATAACTATGGGATCCAGTACCCCCATTCTGGCCTCCACAGGCACTGCTTATATGTGATACACAGACATACATGCAGGTAAAACACCCATACACATAAATAAAGGTGCAATAAAAGACGAAGGCCAGTCCACATGGGAGTCTGTTTGTGCAAAGCAGCAATCACAGATGGGTAGTGCATCTCTGTAGGCTGGCCGCATCCTCTTTCCTCTGTCTCCTTTACTTAAGGTTCTTTGTTGGACTTTGTATGAATTTGTTTGTCACAGTTTATTAAAGTTCAGTTGAATTCTTAGTTATCCTTTAATTTTGAAAATTCAGAATATTGTGTCTTAAGTTAGGTCCTGTCAGCTCTGAATTGAAAGGGCATGATGGAGTGGAAGTCTGAAATTTTCTCATTTTTTTTTTCCTAACGGATTTTCTGTTTGTGCTACTCTTTGGGCACTGTTAGGAGACTCTAGAATCATGTCTGCTTGTCCATTATCCACTGATACGTGATCCCAGGCATACTCTCCGAGCCTCATTTTCCTCACTCATAAAAAGGGTTTCTTTTGAGGAATAAAGGAAATTATGTAAATAATTTAGTGTAGTGTCTTGCACTTAGTTAATGTTCAGATTTTAACAGTTGTATTTTATTTTAAATTCGGATACATGGCTTTCACAATGTTTACCTCCCCTCTCCTTTCTCTTTTAGCCAAATGATTTCTCAGTATCACTAAAAGCACAAGGGAAAAACAAGCATTTTAAAGTCCAACTGAAAGAGACAGTTTACTGCATTGGGCAGCGGAAATTCAGCACCATGGAGGAACTAGTAGAACATTACAAAAAGGCACCGATCTTTACAAGTGAACAAGGAGAAAAACTGTACCTCGTCAAGCATTTGTCTTGATACGCATCAGCAGTGACTGCTACACAACTTTAACTTGTCACGTAATTGAAGACTGAGTGTGTTGGGCCAATTTTACTTGCTTGGAAAGTGCTGTTTCTAACTGTATGAGAACTGACTGTAATACATGAGTATTTTTGTTATAACTCAACCCATATATATATCTACATATGCAGTGCATCTATATAGAAGAGTTCTTTATTCTTGGTCTTCTATCTTTCTGTCTTCTTTGCTATTTTTCTCTTTCCTTCTAACAAAGTTTTGTATTCCAAAAAAAAAGAATAATTTGGTTCAAAAATCTTTATATGGAAGAATTCTTTTACTGGTGTTACTTTATTTCCTTGTAAAGGTATCCTTTTCTCCCATAGTTCCTCTTCACATAAAATCATATCTGTATGGCATTTGCTGAAATTCATTTCTTGTAAAGTGTTAATCTTTTCTGTGACTAAATAGCAATAATAAACAGAAAACTAGAAATTATTTTCAGATATTGTATCTGTCATAAGCCATTGTAAATATAAAGTATGTTGTTTGTTGTGCCTTCATTTTAAAATCCATTCATTGTATTCAAAAGGCCCTGGATATAGGTTAGAAAACATAAGTTATAGCTTTTTAAGCAAAAATGTTAAGACTTTAGGGAGTGTCTTTTTACCTTCACTTGGTTGTTGAAGGGAATAGAGCAGTCCCTGACAGTTCGCTGTTGAAATGAAATGGGTGTCTCTAGTGTTCCCTGACCACAGTATGTTGTATTAGATGATGCCATATTTCCACCAGTTTGGGGAAAATAGTAAACAATGAGATGTGAAGAAGTTTTTTCTCTCCAAATAATAATTCTAATTCTCCTTTCAGAATCCTAACCTCTCCTCCCAGTGTCTGATCAGATTTACTGAAAGCCATTTTCTTGACACTGTTGCATATTGAACCCTAAGTTACACACGATAGCAGGCGCTCTGCTGCTGAGTTATACCCACCCCCTCCTTATCGTTTAGTTTCCTTATGTGGGATGCTGAAATGATGTGCTGTAGTTGGGTGTGTTATTTAAATTGTTTACTTTCCAGTTAGTACTTCGTATGTGTGAATGAGAGACTAAAGTATTGAATCTGCTGTTGGTCACTCTTCTCCTCATCCTGTAAATGTAAGCATACTAACAAAAGTCTCTAATGCTATGTAAGCAGAAGAACATTGCTGTTCTTTGCCATTTTAAACACTAATGTACCAAAATTATAGCTGGTAAAAATCAAAGTTGTGTAACTTCACTTTTTTCTTCCATGTAGTAGTTAAAAAAATTTAATTTAAATCTTAAAATCATCTGAAGGCTGATGTTACCACTGAGTGGCTTTGTAAAAGGCAGCTCTGGAGTAGTGTTGAGGTGGGTTGCATACATCCTGCTGTAACTAGAGTTCATAGAAGATGTAAGTGCTCCAGTAATAGCTCCTGTGCATTCTAACACTGGAAGAAACTCGACAGCGCAGTTTTACTCTGTACTTCAACATTTGGTCAGTTTTTCAAAACCTCTTAAACCGTACCATCTCTTCAATCATTGGTTATGTGGTTTACTTGAAACAGTTTTCTTAGAGTAACCTAGGAAATAGCTACATTAGCTAGGTAGTGATAGACTTGTATTAGAAACAGCTTCAGCCTATTGTTGTCTGTGTCTTGACACTGTCCTCCGTGCTAGTTTTAGACTAGGAGATGGGTCCTGGGGAAAGTACTAGTACAGAAGTTTTCGTCTCTATAAGAGCTGATTAGTTACCCAAAGTTAAATATATATTGTACCCATAATCCTGCCTGGTCGTGTCTACAAAAACTCCTCTAAAGTCTAAAGGGGTGCCTTTTTTTTGTTCTTAAACATCCTTATATATGTGTGAAAGCTCAGCAACAAAAGGAAAGCTGTAAGTGTTATGTCTCTTTGCTCATAAATCTTAGTGATAAGTTGAATATTTTCATGTGTATTGCATACAGTCACTTCATATTAACATATACACTTAAGACTATTAAAACTGTTTGACAGTTTTAATAAAATAGGAAATACCCTGCTCAGTGGTATAAGCCTGTAATTCTGGCTGCTTAAGAGGCTGAGGCAGGATAATGCCTTTAAGGCATGCCTGAGTAGTTTTTCAAGACCCTGAAAAAAGAGTTGGGACTGTAGTTCTGTGGTAGAGCTTGCATGAACTCTGAATACTTTCTCCAGCATCAGCAAACAAAAAGGAATCTGTGCATATTGCCAGAATGAGAAGGCCTAGCAATGAGCAGCTTAGGTAATTAGGACATGCTTGTAAATACATTGCTTGTAAATCATACCAAGCTCCAGTGATCTGCCATGTAATCTAGAGGTTGCAAAAATGATCTCTGAGGTGCCTTTCTGGGAATTAGGAAAATGCATCGTCTCCTGATATACCCCATCCCTTGACTTGTCAAAAAGTGTAGAATTTTACCTGCTGGTCGTGCTTTATTCATGATGCAGCCAAATATAGAAGTATTGTTCAACTTGTGTAGTATTCAACTTGACAGCACTTAAAATGGGAGATTTCAGATAGCATTGTAATTTGTGGTTTCTTTAAAAATAAGCTGACAGTGTGAGTTGAATTCCCGAGTTAAATGATCAGCTGGAACCTGGTGTGGATGGTCCCATAATGCACATGGTGAAAGACATTCAAACAGAATAATAAAATCTCTTCCAACTCTTACCCCACAATTTATAGCCAAATTGATATATTGTTTCTCCCTATTTTTCCTGTTGCTTGGAGTTTTTGGCTTTTAATATGAGATAACCATTTCTAAGAAACTCTTCCTATGTTTAAATCAATGAATTAGGAGTATAGCATTATAGCATTTGCTTTTTCATTTTAATATTTTACTAGAAGAAAAACTTTTATATAGCCGTCTTAACTGTTTTATAGGTCTTCACAATTATGGTCACTTGACTTTTGTTCAGCATAAGACAGTGTCATTTTCTGAATCACATCCAGGGGATTGAAAAATCAAATTCTTGATTCTGATTCTGTTGCAAGGTAGATATGCTTGTTCTGTGGCCTTCAGCAAGTTTATGTGACTCAGCTCTGCTGTATTCTAAACAATGCTGATAGCAAAACAAGCAGCGCACACTTCACACCCTAGTTTCTCACTGTTACATGTGTGTTTCTAGTTACAGGAGTCTCTTGACCTGAAAGCGCATGCGGTTTGTGGAGATTGTTGAATAAAGTAGGAAATTAACTGCACTTGCTGTGATAAAGAAGAGTTTCAGTTATCGTGTGTGTGTGTGTGTGTGTGTGTGTGTATAGAGTGGGGGGGTGGGGGGTTAAACCAGCTTAAGAGTGTCTTTCTGTCCAGAACACTTTGGTTGTATCCATTTCAGAACTGGTTTGATGCCCTCAGCAGCTTAGCAGGGATAGCTAGCTGATGTAGTTATTTTTGTAGTGCTGGACAATGGAACAGCAGCTGCCTCATGCACGCTAGGAAAGTAACCAACTATGTTTTAAATATTTCCACGCAGATTACATAACTTTATAGCACAGGGAAAGCTGGTCTCACATTTGCAAGTTTTATTTATTACTACAAAGGTTTTCTCTCACTCCTTTTGTGCCTCATTGACAAACAGGAAAACATAAGTAACATTTTGAAGTAGTTATCTAAGATATATAGGGAAAAAGATTTTTTTAAACTGACTTTTGGGCTCAGATATATCTTAACCTGTAGGTATCTGACTTTGGAAAATTGTTGAGACAAAGATGGATTCCAGAAAGAGACTAAATGTCTAAATGTATGCTAAACATAGGAATAGTTGAGATAACTTTGAACACTTACAGAAGAAATTAGGAACTCCTGAGTAAGCATAGCTTCTTTAGAGCAAGTGATGTCAAAACAAGTGGTGTTTGCTTTCTGAACTGTAGGTAGGCAAATGGGTTATAGAGAACAAATTCTGGTTTCATTGAGGCATTATTGCTTAGTTTCAAAGTTAAAATTCTAGTTTTGGGCTGTTTATATATAGTTTGATCTTGCATGTTACTCAAAGCCATATGTTAAATTTTTGGTTCCCATCTGGAGCACTTTCTCAGAAGGTGGTGAAACCTTAAGGAGATGGGCCTTCCCGCCCCCCGTTTTTCTTCCATTTCTCATCTTACCCTAAAACAATCCTACCTTTTAAGTTCTTTCGTTACTCAAGCATGAGACTGCTCTCACCCTGCATTACAATAGAAAAAAAGCTAACAAGGCTTTGGTGACATTCGTATTCTAGGGATGCAGTATCTGAATGGAGATATGTGCAAGACAAGCAGAGCACATGGTTGCTGTTAACAGGGGAAGGTCTCTGGTAAAATCGACTTAGATGTGGTGGGCTCCACTTAGGGCCAACTGGTGATTGAAAAACAGTTGCCTAAATCATTAGAATATCATGTAGATGTTCACTTACAAAGCATGTTTCTGATTCCCAGAATTTTAAAGTGGTATTTGTTTCATTCAAATATGGAACTTTTAGCTACAAAGGGCTGTTCAGAATAAAACCTGATTCTCTGTGTTCATAGGAGTTATTGGGTCATGTTACATAGAAACCAGCTATAACTACAGGAAGATGACAGTGTTACAGACATAAAGGTTTTAATTCATTGATTCCAAGAGATTAAATTCTTGAAGACCATCAGTAGATTTAAATGACTGTTTAAAACTTTTTACTATTTTTTTTTAAATGTGTGTGGGTATTTTTGCCTGCATGTCTGTCAGTGCTCTTGGAGAGAGGCCCAGGGCACCAGAACCCCCGTGAAGGGGTTGTAAGCCACCATTGGGGCAGGGGGGGGGCACTAGAATTGACCCCAGATCCTCTGGAAGAGCTGATGGTGCTGCTAACCGCTGAGCCATTTCTTCAGCCTCTCAGCAAGTTTAGAAGTCAGACAGCTCTGAAAACTGGATTTTGAAAATAACAGCCAGAGGAGAATTGGTGGAAACAAAAGAGTCTAAAAGGAATTCCACTGTTTAAATTCTCTGTGTGACTTCCAGGAAAAAGAAATGAGAGCTAAATGTCAGATGTGCTTAAACACAGGCATAAATATATGGGAATCTTTGTGCAAACAAAGTAAGTGAAGAGTACAAGAACAGGATAAAATAATTGGCCCTTTGGCCTGTTCCTGGATTCTTTCAGTCTGATGAGTGAGACTCAGATTGGGGGTAAAAAGTATGACTTTTTTCCCCCTCACTCTCTTTACATAAAGTTCTTGTTTTTCCTAACAAAATTAAATACCAAAGAATTAAGTAGCAAATGTGGGGATATGCTATGTTTAGGCTACCCACTTATCCATTCAACTGTTCCTCTTCAGGCCTGAACCATCCTCCAATTCTGCAGAAAATCCCAGGAATTCTGACAACATGGCTGGGCTGTAGCCCAGTTGGTAGAGTAGTGCTAATATTCACAGGCCTCTGGGTTTGATTTCCAGTGTCATATAAGCCATGCATGTTAATGTACACCAATACCCGCACTTGTGGATGGAGGCAAGAGGATCAGGAAGTTAAAGGTCATCCCTAAATTGCCTACATAGTGAATTCAAAGTCTTAGCTCCTTCAAACCTTGGGTCAACAAAAACAAAGTGCAGGCAACAGGATAAAGGATAGTTTGGGTATATTGCATAGACAAGATGGTTGAGGTAGTATAGGAGGAAAATTGACAAAGCAGAAGAGAAGGAAGAACAGAGACAGGAGTATCAGGTGGTAGAGTTGAGCAAATGCATAGTCATCCAGAAGCCCTTACCTCGTGTAATGGCCCAGGCATAGGCAGATCAACTGAGGTTTTTTACTGGGTAATGACTCAGTCTTCAGAAAGATTAATTCAAAAGCTAGGTTAGGTTAATGACATTACTGCTCACTGCCCAGTAGATGTGTGCTAAGCCCAGGACCTAACTCCCCTTATAATTGGGCTGGGTTGTCTTGGTATAGACTCATGCCATGCAGAACTATTTTAAGGCCCTAGGTGGACTGCCCCACAACTCAGCTATGTGGGACTTACTCTTGATTGCATTTTTTGTTTACCTTTTTTTTTTAATCCCCTGATTCCCTTTGTGTTCTCAAATTCTCAAACTTTCCATCATTGGGCTTTGCTCAAGTTATTCTATCTGGATTGCTGAATCGTGAACTCATCTAACCCCTTTTGTTCAAACATAGATGGGTACATTCTTGGAACTTCGTTCTGTGGCCCACTTCCTGCTTTGTCTCTAAACCGTTGTTCATTTCAGGAGTCACACCCCTTATAGTGTTAACTGGGAAGTAGTCGAGGTAAGTGAAAAGAGGTTGGAGTTGGGCATATTTCTGATGGATTTCCTGGCCCCATTCTTGATTCCCACAACTGTTTTGCAATGTATTACTGTATTTTCTTTGTAAATGAAAAAGAATTGTAAGGCTGAAGGAGTTGTTTTCTTCCTCTTTGCATAAAATAGCCATTACTTTTTCCATTTACTCTTCAACCCACAATGATCTAGGTTTTGATCCAAGGCTTCCACAGGAACTCCTCTTGCTGGGATTACAATGACTTTCCAGTTGTTACATCCAGGGAACATTTTTCAGTGATTAACTCACTGGGGACTCTCTTCTGCACTCTGCTTCAACAATCACATCATGCCTCATTGTTTTTAGAACCACTTCTCTGAGCTACCACTCCTACCTCTGTCTTCTAGTTCATGTTCTTGCCCTCTCTGGTCTCTACATATGTCTGCACATCATTCTTAGTGGACAAGTTTTGTTTGCACAAGCTCACCCACTACCCATAAAACCCCTGCAGGTAGGGGAGAGGTATTATTTCCTTGACCTCAATTTGAGATAGGTATTTGCATAGTGGGGATTGTGCCTACTCACATAAATGCTTCAAATCTAAGTGCATGAGGCTAAGCAAATGCAGCATCTTTCTGCAGACCCTTGACCCAGCCTGCCCTGACCCCACCCTGTTCTTTCCTTTGAAGACTTGCTGTCCACGCAGTTACCCAAACCAGAACTGGAAAGTCGTGTTTGGCATCCTGGCCCTTCCCAGTCCTTCCTAGTCCATACAGTATGTAGGAGCTACTATTCTAAGTCCTGCATTTTGAGGTTTTCGTTTCTTCCCACAGACCTGGGGAAGCTGGCAGAGCCCCTCTTATATGTCGCTTTGCTTTCTCAGAAACCTTTGAAGTCTGAAATGCAGAGAATGCCACCATCAGATTGGCGTTTGAAACCCTGCCCTTGATACTCACTGCTCTCAGGATAAACTGGAAACCACTCAGAAAACACTGTGAGGTCTCCAGACCCTTGTTTCTTTCTGTATGCCTCTCCACATCTTCCCATTCCAGCCTTGCTCACTCTGTCTAAAAAATGTAGGATTTTTCTAAACACCATGTGTGACTAACTCTCCTGAGTTCAATACTCCTCCAGTCTCCTCCATAGGAAGCCTTCTAGAATCCTGGAAGGTGGATTGGATGTTTCTCTTCAGTACCCCAGTGGTTCCTCCATTGTATTCAATATTGCCCCATAATTATTTCTGTATGCATCTTCATTAGTTGGGAAAGGATAAGAACTTATTGAGTTCCCAGATTTTGCACATAGTAAACTCCTAGGGAATGTTGGATGGAATCAATGAATGACTAACCTAAAATTATCTTGCAAATATGCTAAGAAACTAGAACTAAAATATGTTCAGTTCAAAAACCATTGTGCATTCTCAAACCAATGCTCATTTTGCCATTATAATTTGTGCATTGGGGTTTTTTAAGTCCTCAAGGAGTTGAAGTTTACTGGATTTGTTTAAAGTTTTTAAAAATTGGTTTTAACTTTCAGTAGTGAATTCTTGATTCAATAATCAATTTTAAAAGATAAAGAATCTTGTTCGTGTTTTCCTAGTTCTTCTAGCACAAGGTGCCAATCTTGTTAGCATATTATGTCCTAGATTTTCTTTTTTGCAGACTTGCAAATATGAAACTATTATTGTCTACCTTTTGACTTTTAAAATGGTATTTAAAATTGAGGTCACAGAACTTGGCAGTGATGGCACACTCCTTTAATTCCAGCACTTAATCACTGTGAGTTCGAGGCCAGCCTGGTCTACAGAGTGTGTTAGGACAGCCAGGACTACAAAGAGAAACCGTCTCGAAAAAAAAAAAGGAAAAAAAAACCCACCCGAGGCAACAGCTGTGGGTTGTAGCTTAGTGGCAGAGTGCTTGTGTAGCTTGCACAAAGCCCTGGGTTCAACCCCTAGCACTAGAGAACAGCAGTAATAGTAATCATTTTGCTTCTCTACTTTTCCAGAAAGAGCTAATTAGCACCCAGCTTGAATGAATGGGCAGAGAGGCACTTGGCAGAGGATGCTCCTTGAAGAGTAGGGAAAGTAATCCTCGATGTTCACTGTCTTCTGGGAAGAGCCAGGGCCCTCCACAACTGAATCTGCCTGCCCAGATGTCTCCCTCGGGCAGATGTCTCAAGCTCCCCAGTTATCATTTCTCTGGAACTCTCACAGGCCGCTCCCCTTGATGCAATAGCTGGGTTTGGGCAGAAAGGGTGCTGCAGAGTACGCCCATTCTGAGCATTTGGGCCAGCTCCTCTTTCCAGAACAATTCAAGCTCCATTGCAGCTCTGACCTCAGCACCAACATCTGCTTCCTGAAGCAAGATGGCTAGGATGGACAGAAAACTTCACTCTGGAAGGAAGCAATGACTTAGGTCACACTAAGTTTGCCAGAGACCCTCACCCCAGACACAGGCCGGCACAGTGGTTCTGCGAGGAGTCTGGACAAGTCTTGTCATGTGGCTTTTCTGCAGCTTGATCTCCTGCTTTCTCACAGGTAATTTAAATACATCTGAGGTTGGGCCTTGAATACAGGTTAAGAAGGTGACAGTACTTTCCTGGGGTTGGGGTTGAATTAAAATGTTTTTGGTTTGGTTTGATTTAGTTTTTGGCGTTTTGCTTGTTTGTTTCTTTGAGACAGGTTTTCTCTGTCTAACAATCCTGGCTGTCCTGGACCGCTCTTTGTAGACCAGGCTGGCTTTGAATTCAGAGATCCACTGCTCTCTGCCTTCCCAGTGCTGGATCTAAAGGAGTGCACCACTGCCCAGCATAAAATGCTTCTTAAAACCTTTTTATCTCCATCTTCCTCATCTTAAATGCCTACATTCTATTTGTAAAATTTCCTAATATCCCCAGACATCTAGAAAGATGTCATCAAGATAGTTTACAGAGTTCTATGCACTTTGCTATTTATTTCATTTGGTATTTTTAGGGTTAAAGTATAGTTATTGCAATCATTTTTCATGTGGCACTTAAAATGATTAAAAATTCTGACAAGCATAAAGGACATAATTTATAAGCTTCATATTAGGTGTAAGATTTATAAAATTAGATTTTTCTTGATCCTCACAGAAAAAGGTACTTCACACTATTTATAAAAAGATTTGGTTTGGGGGCATTTTCTCTGCCAGTAAGGTTATACAATTTTCTGTTCCACTCCTGGCTCCTTGTAATTACCTCCTTTATTGTTCCCAAACTGCAGTTCCTTACCTGCTAATGCTTCTTCAAGTCAAACTGCATTTAAGAGAAATTTCTAGTTTTACTACTCCAACGTATTGGTTACTTTGTGGTGTCAGTGGGAGCCTTGAGTACTTAAGCAACAAATCAGAACTAAGACAACTTAGAAACGTTTAGCCTACATGGAAACAGATGTTATTCCTGGCCCCCAAACTTTCACAGTTCCAAACATTCAGCAAACGATATCCAAATTCTGCTCTCTTCTTACTTTTCATCTGTGTATTCAGGGCTCACTTTGTATTATTTGAGCCTATTTCTCCCTACTTTTAGGAAATAAGTTTAGATTGCAGCCCCCCTGCTGTCTTTACAGTTGATGCATTCTGTCCTTACTTTCTTGCCTTAAACTTTGTTGTTAAGATTCTCCAACAGGGGCTGATGACATGGTTTAGTAGGTACAGGTACTTGTTGCCAAGTCTGATGAACTAAGTTCAATCCTCAGCACACAGGTGGTGGAAGGAGAGAACCAGCTTCCTCAAGTTGTCCCCCAACCTTCACACACTTCCTGTGGCAAATGTGTTGTGTTGTGTTCATACCTGCTCCCACCCTGAGTCCTCTCTCTCTCTC
>LOEQ01000396.1:316387-346222 GCA_001685075.1 Bramus lutescens
CTTCCTTCCTTCCTTCCTTCCTTCCTTCCTTCCTTCCTTCCTTCCCTTTCTTTCCTTTCTTTCCTTTCTTTCTGAGCCTAGGACCTTATCATGCTGGGGCAATTGCTCTACTATTGAACTATATTCTTACAGCCTTTGTCCCTGTTTTTTTTTTTAACTTTTTATGTTTCAGATGAGGGTCTCTCCAAATTTTCTAAGCTTGCTCTGTAACTCAGGAAGGCCTTTAAATTACAATTCTTCTGCTTCACCCTTCCAAGAAGATGGAATTGAAAGCCTGTGCTACTAAACATAGCTCACATTCTGAGTACATGATGCTCTAGCAATAGATGGTCTTCAGACATTTCACATCAGTCTGCAAGGTAGGTTTGATGGTCCCCATTTCAGGGCAGGAATCAAGACTCAGTTGGGATTTGACTCTGATTTAGCCAGCTCCAGAGTGTGCTTTGTCCTTCTGTGTAGAAGAAGGGGAGACACAGATGAAGCTAGAAAAGGGAGGCTTGACAGAGGGAAGGAATTAATGGTATGCCTTTTCCAGTGCATTTACCTTAAAGCCCGTTGGAGGAAAAGATAGTAGAAGAAGAACCAAACACGACGAGGTGACCAGTGGGGTCCAGGCAGGAAGAGATGTAGCAGTCTCTGCCTGGAAAGTGAGCCCAGTGACTTTATGGAGGGCAGTCTTCCTGCAACCTCCCTTGCACCTAAGATCTTAAAAGACATGAATCTCAGAGCAACTAGAAGGACCAAGATGGTGGAGAGATTAGGAAACCCACAGACCTAGGCTAATCTTATGGGAGTCAAGAAGTATGTGGCTCACTTGTTCAGTTTCCCTCATTGTTTCTAAGTTCCTTTTCTATGACAGACGCTGGGCTGGGGGCTGATTATAGAGATGAACAGAGTTGGCCTCTGCTGCAGTAAACATAAACTCTACCAGAAAATATACAGAAACCCTCAAAATTGGGGGCTTAACACATTTCAAACTATTCTTTATCCACCAGAAGTAAATTCTAGACCAGTGTCCCTGTCTCAAATGAACATTGGAGTCACTGGGGAGCTGTTACACATGTAACTGCCAAGGCAGCCAGAGATTCTAAATTCGTCTGGGGTACTGCCTAGGCACTGGGATTTTTGAAAGTCCCTGGGTGGGGCTCTTTAGAGCAGTGGATGCTTACAGGACTGGGCAGGAAAATGCAAGATGAGACAGGAGCATCTTGTGGTAAGCAATGAATGCTTAAAATAGGATGAGGGCCTAAATGTAGTGAGTGCAGTATATTGGGTTTGATCTTGGAATGGAAAAAGTTGTTAGTGGAAGAATTGGCAGAATCCAAATAAAGTCTGGAATTTTGTTATGGTAATTGATCCACGTTGGTCCCACAGTTTTGATAACTGTATCGTGGTTACATAAGATGTTAGCATTGTTTGGAGCTTATATTGTCTTTGAATGTAGATCTAAAGTTACTGTTTTAAAGCCTATTGATAAGGTTGAGTATCGTGACCAGTGCATTTAACCCAGTACTCAGAAGCAGAGACAGGTGGATCTCTGATTTTGAGGCCAGCCAAGGCTTCATAGATCCTGTCTCAAAAACAAACAAACAAAAAACAATACAAACTGTGGTGGCACACACCTTTAATCCCAGCATTTGGGAGGCAGAGGCAGGCAGATCTCTGAGTTCAAGGCCAGCCTGGTCTACAGAGCTAGTTCCAGGACAGTCAGAGCTACATAGAGAAACCTTGTCTCAAAAAACCAAAACCACAAAACCAAAACAACAGCAATAACAAAGCAATACAAAACAAAATCAATTGACAAAATGAGAATGGAAAAAAGAGCAGGAGGTGGGCAACAATGAGTCAAATGGATACAAGACCCAACGTGAAAGAGTTTTAATAGGCCAAAGCTAGAACAACTGAGTAACAATAATAGTAGCATTGGAGTTTAGCCATAAAATGAAATCAGTACCTATGAGTCTATGCCAATAAGCAACTCTCTGAAAACATAAAAAATCATGGAGGAGGAATGGCTCTTCTTTTCAGGAGCATCCCAATTCAATGAAAAGAGACTCGTATCAACTGCAGAGATCACTAGAAGGTCACCTACCAACACCTGCCCGAGTTAACGTGAGAAAGGGTGAAAAGGATTTGCATACTCTCACATATCCCTTCCAGTGTGTTTATTAACTAGCAGGTAAATTACAGCTTTGCAGATCAAGATTAGCATCACCACATCCTTCTGTGAGTACAAAGCAAAATATGTATTTTGCAACCTTGCTTGGGCTTACTCTCTTCTGGCATACGTAGAAAGAGTACACAAGGTGGAAACAAATGCCCTCAGCAAGAATGCTTGGGAGGCAGTGCCTGAGCATGTTGATGCCCACTGGTGCACCTCACGGAAGAGGGCCAGGAGGAGCATATTTGGCCCTGGGGACAGAGACCTTTGCTACATTAAAGCACACAGCAGTCACTCAGCCAGAGTATGCACAGTCTCAGACCAGACTCTAGTCACTGTGCTCAGACTTCAAAGAGCAAAGCAGTAGTATATGGCGTGGAGTGTGGGGAGTCTTGAGTCTTACTATCAGGTCTAAGGCCAAGAGCTGTTGCAGCCTGTCTGGAACCAGCCCCTGACCAATGCTGTCCTGAGCACCTCTCTCAGGGTGCTGTCACATAGCTGAGACCTGTCTCCAGCTAGCATGCTGAAAGGGACCGCCTAAGACTGATCTCCCCTGGGAAACTAGGATGGGGGGGNGGGGGGGTGGGTGGGTGAGCAGCTTCATCAGCCTTTGAGAAATTCATGAAGGATACTGAAGGAACTGAAATTGGTGCAGCATCCTGTTGCTCTCAGGCATGTGTCTGGGGGACGTTCCCAAGTGTAAGATGGTGCTGTGGTAACAAAGACATCGGATCAAACAAGCTACCCTTTAAAAATGTGTAAATTCACTTCATTTCTGTGAAATCACACAGACCCAAACTGAGAACAAAGCTATTAAACAGCCAATGAGTGCTCTTTAGAAACGTCAAGGTCATAAAAGACAAAGACATTGAGAACAGACTGGAAGAGACTAACTAGGTATGACAACTACATGGAGAGTCCTGGACTGGTTCCCAGAAGAAAGAAAATAAAGCATAAGACTGATTAGTCTGTGACACTCCAGCGACTGTCTGTCGTATTTTACAGTTACGCTATGTCTGTGGACGCAAGGAAGGATGGACAAGGGAATCCAGAAGCTTCCTCTGCTGCTGTGCATCTCTGAAAGTCTGAGATAATTTCCAGTGGAACTCACTTGTCTACAGAGTCATAGGATTGCATCATGTTTGCTGCACTATGCCCCTTCTGGAGGCTCTCGGGGTCTAGGTGTTTCCTGGCCATCCCAAGCCACTAGAGGCCTCCTGGGTTCCTTGCCCATGACCCCCTCTCATTACCTGCCTGTTACCCTTTGTTTACCCATTCACCTATTGGAAGACACTTGGAGCAATCCAAATTCAATTTTAAACATTCATATTCAGATCTTACGTGGCAGAAGTTTCTGTTTCTCTAGGCTAAATGCCCAAGATCACAACTGCTAAGTCAGATAGTAATTGCATATTTAGTTTGAAAAAAAATAAAACTGCCAATTTTCCAGAGTCAATGTGCCAATTTACAAGTCTGTTGGCAGTGTATAAGGGATCCATCTTCTCTGTCCCATTGCCAGAATTTAGTTTTGTAACGTTAACTACACAGTAGTGCTGTTTCACTGTGGTGTTAATTTGCATTTTCTCCTTAGCAAATGATCTAAACATCTTTATAAACAAAATATGCTTCCATATATGGGTATTTTGGCAGCATGTGTTCCTAGTGCCCTTGGAAGCTAGAGGAAGGTATTGGAGCCCCTGGAACTGGAGTTGCAATGGTTGTTAGCTGCCATGAGGGTGCTGGGAATTGAACCTGGGTCCTCTGGAAGAACAGCAGGTGCTCTTAGCCACTGAGCCATCACACCAACTCCAATTTAAATATCTTTTCATGTGCTTATTGCTCTCTCTGTATTTCTGTTGGTGAAATTTCTCTTCATACCTTTTTATGTTATCTCTTAGTTTTTTGATGTCCTGGCATTAAGTTTAGAGTGTTCATTATGTATCCTAGACAGTTGTCCTTTGTGAGGTAATGGTTAAGATTCATTTTAAGTTTATTGTTATATAATATGTGAGGTTTAGTTGAGTTTTATTTCCCCACCACATACCAAATTGTTCCACTATTATTTGTTTTAAAGTTTATTCTTTCCTCTACTGAATTGCTTTGTATCTTTATCAAATCAAACATGAGCATACATGAGTGGAGCTCTCTGAGGTCTTCAATTTTGCCTTTTGATCTGTGTTTCTATATCTTTCCTGATACCACAAATTCCAGTCTTAATTACTGTAATTCTTGGAATGTATGGATTGGTTCCTCTGCTCTAACTCTAAAAAATACTTTTATTATTGGGGGCAGTGAATTCCATGTCACTCATGTGGGGTCCCAGGACAGCTTTGTGGGGTTGTTTCTCTCCTCTCACCTCTGCGTGGGTTCCGGGGATCTCATCAGCTTGAGCAGCAGGCCCTTCACTGTCTGACTCATCTCACGACCTGCTCTCTTTCAAACTTGTTTTAGTTGGGTTGTGGCTTTTTCTCAGTGATACAATACATGTTTATGATGTTCACAAAGTCCTGGGTTCAAATCCCAGCACCAACATATGTGTACAACCATGCAGATGCACATATACACACACAAATACATAGACCACATAAACACACAGAGAGACAGACACACTCATAGGCATACACGCAAGCACACATACCACATAGACACACACAAATATACACACCACAGACATAGACATACAAAAACACACACATACATAGGCACACACCACACAGACACACAACATACAGAGACAGACACAGAGTTTTAGTTATTCTAGTTCATAATCTTTTTTTTTCTTTTAAACAATAAGACAGGATCTAATACTGTAGCAGCCTGGAACTCATTATGTAGCCTAGGCTATTTCTAGCTTAATCTTCTACCTCAGCTGCCCGACTGCTGAGATTATAAATGTGAGTGACCATGCCTGACTATTCCATTATCCTGGGGGCGGAGAGAGCATTACTATGAGTTTGAGACCAGGCCAAGCTATATAATGAGTTCCAGGCCATCATTGGCTTCATAGTGAGACCCTGTCTCAAAAGAATAAAATCATGTCATTCAAATAAAAATGGATGAAACATGAAATCATGTTGAGCAGAATGATTGAGACTCAGACACATGTTATTTTCTCTCATGCGGAATCTAAGTTTGTTTGTTTTTATTCATTTTAAGCAATAAGACATGAAGGTAGAAGGGTGGCTTTTGTGAAGGAAAAGTGAACCATTAGAAGCAGAGAGGGAAGCAGAATTGGGTGGTGTGGGCTATGATCAATAATGTGCTATGCATATTTCAGAGGTTTTGGTTTTTATTTTCAAGATATGGTTTCTCTGTGTATCCTTGGCTGTCCTGAAACTTACTTTGTAGACCAGGCTGGCCTCAAACTCACAGAGACCTGCCTGCCTCTGCCTCATGAATGCTGGGACTAAATATCTGCTGGGTGGCTAAAGGTGTGCGCCACCACCACCCAGCAGATATTTGAGAGTTTTGTAAAGACTGTTCTTTTGTACAATAAACATAAGCTAATAACAAAATTATGAACTGAAAATAAAAACCAAAAAAAGACGTTATGGCTGGAAAGCCGAGAAGCCCCCTTGCGGCTGCCCCAGGTCTTTCTTCCCAGACAGAGTGAGTACATTAAGGAAGAGATGAAGGCTCATCACCAGGGTCCTATGCTAGAGAAGAGGCAAAGTGCCAGCAGACAGGATGTTTCAGGAGCACCCTTCTCCCTCGTGGTCATGAGGCTTGATGCCTGATAGCAAACAGCAGGTGCCAATCTAGAGGCAGAAACCGAAAGATCCTAGATAAAGGCCCCAGCTGTCACTCTGCCTGCCATGACACTACTAGATACCATCACTGTGACAGTAACGGCAGAGGAGCAGGTGCTTGGCACTAGAAGAGAGCGTGTGAAAGGGGGAAGAATAGCTGTAGAGGGTCCAGACGGCGCCCCGGGGCTCCATGCAAAGCTGAGCTGCCTGAAGTTATTAAGTGCAGGTGCAAACTGTAGTGCCACTGTGGGTCTATCCCAGACACACTGCCTTTATCCATAGGAGGAGTCTCCTGTGCCCCACGTGGGTTCTCGGGCTCGCAGTCTGCCCAGGGTGGAGTCTCTGAACTGTTTTGGTACCCCTCTTTGCTGGACTTTGTCCACAGTAGCCCCGAGTCAGAGCTTTCCACCTGGCCACTGGTTTCCCATTTGGCCTTGCTGGTCACAAGCTAATGTGTTCTTGTGCCCAAGTATGAAGAAGCTGGAGGTGGGCATGTTGAGAAGCTGGCAAGAGCCTAAGTGGATCTGCATGAAGGAGGCTCAGGTTATTCTGGTTGCATAAGATAACAGGAGCTCAATAGTAAGTCAATAAATAAACTGATTGAAAATGGACAGTAAGATTAAATAGACATTTCTAAAGTACACGATACCAATGACCAGCAGATATATGAAGCAATGGTCAGTGTTGTTAATCATCCCAGCAAAAATAAAACCAAAATAAGATTATCACCTTACCCCCAGACTGGGAATGTAGCTCAAAAGAAGAACAGTTGCCTAAGATGTAGAAACCCCTGGGATTAAATCCCCCAGAACCACAGTAAAAGTGATTTTCATTAAAACGTTAAAAATAACAAGCCAAATGCTGGTGCATACTATTACCGAGAATGTAAGCTATTATAATCCTCATGGAAAACAGTGTGGAGCTTCCTCAAAAAGTCCAAAGTGCAACCACCATCTGATTTATCTACCCCACTGGTTATATAATACATCCAAAGGAAAATTAAATAGCTATGTTGAGACATCTGCTGCACTGTTTACAGAAGCCAAGATGTGGAAATAACCTAAATGTCCATCAGCTGATAAATAGATAAAAGTACCTACATACAATGGGATATTGTTCAGCCATAAAAGGCAGACGTCAGCGATCTGGAAAATATGCTAAATGAAATAAACAAGGCACAGACATATATATCACAAGTCTCACTTCTAGGTGGAATGCCAAAGAGTTGACCTCGTGTGTTTAGAATGGAATGACAGTGGTGACCAGAGGCTGGAGAGGAGAGTGGATACAGAGAGAGGACAGGGCAAAGACTGGTTAACAAATACTAAGTTACAGTTAGAGCTTATTCTAGTGTCCTATTGCATAGAAGACTAACTATAGAGGAAAGAAATTGTATTTCAAAAGGCCCAGAACATAGGATATTTGAAGGCTTTGAATTAAAAAATGATAAATGTTTGAGAAACATAGGCTTGTTTTCATTTGAAATAACATATTACATACATGTGCTAAAACACCACATAGCTACCCATAAATGTAACGGGTACATATTTTATATGTTCATCAAAATAAATAGGGCCAGTGAGATGGCTCACCCAATGAAGACGTTTTCATGAAAACCTGATGGCCCAAGTTCGAACCTGGTTCCCATTGGTGGAAGGAGAGGATCCTAAAGGCACCCATATATACACCATGGCATATGTACATTCACACTCATACACATACATACACACTAAAGTAAAATTATAAAAAACATATCCATGAACAAATGATATGCCTCTGCTTTGTTTGTTTGTTTATATAGTGAGGGAAATTATGGTTCTTAAAATCAGTAGGGTCATGAAAAGCCAGGCATAGAGGTGAACACCTTTAATCCCAGCACTTGGGAGGCAGAGGCAGGTGGATCTCTGAGGCCAGCTCGGTCTACAGAGGGAATTTCAGGACAGCCAGGGCTGCACAGAGAAACCCTGCCTCAAAAAATCCAAAAAGAAAAAAAGGAAAAAAGAAAGAAGAAAAGGAAGTTAAATGGGATAGTTCTGTAGCAATCTAGCAATGACCTATACAGAATATGAACACCATTCACTAAAGCTGAGCTGTAATCACCACAGATATGCCCTGCTGCCACAGAGGCAGAGCTAAACCAGGGAGGGTAAGACCTAGCACTTGGACAAGTGAGGAATCTGAAGCTATGCCAGCTCTCACTGTCTCTCTTAATTTCATCCCAGGCGCAGCGGCCTTTCTGCCTGCCCCACAGAATTTAACTGTACTGTCAACCAATATGAAGCATCTCCTGATGTGGGGTCCAGTGGCCCAGCCCAGGGAGACAGTGTCCTATTCTGTGGAGTATCAAGGGTGAGTTTGCCTTGCTTAGTAATTTGTTTTCCTTAGACAACATGTCCGAGAGGGACAGACAGCCTTTCCTTCTCTGCTCCAGGAGGCTTTGAGGCCTGAGAATAGATGCTCTTCCTGGTCCACCCCTTGGTGTGAATGGGTGTGGAGGGACATTTTGTTGTGCCAATTTTCAACAGCAAGCCAACTGTCTGGTGAATTTGGGCCTGACCTGCAACCTGGAGAACCACTACCTTTGGGGTATAGGAGGTCACAGTTTTCTTGATTCTGCGTGTATACCTAGAAGCCCAAGTAAGTCTTGACCCTAAAGCTCAGCTGGCCCAAGGGTGAACCTGATTAGTTTTCCTCTGCTATCCTGGCTCTAGCAGTCCCTGAGAAGTGACTGGCAGAGTTAGTGCTCAACATATTTCGTTAGCAATAAGCACAAACAGTCCTGCATGTGTAGTCATTCTTCTAGGCCCCGGGGAGGATACAGAGGTGCACACTTCTAGATACAGGGAAATTAGCTTCTAGAGCAGCATTTCTCAATCTGTAGGTTGTGACTCCTCGGTTAGCATATCAGATATTTACAGTAAGATTCATAACAGTGGCAAAATTATGGTTATGAAGTAGCAACAAAAAATTTTTATGGTTGGGGTCCCCAACACCACCACAAGGAACTATATTAAAGGGTCACAGCATCAGTAAGGTTGAGGACCACTGCTCTAGAGGAAGATGCTAAGTACATGGGCTGTGTGCTCTTTAGTTTTGCAGCCACTAGCTACTAGTAGCTATTTAAGTTTAAATTAAATTGAAACATGCTTTGAGTTCCATTCTTCCTTGTTTACATACTCTAAAGCCACAAGTGGCCAGTGACTATCCCCACCAAACAACGGGATGCAAAACCTTTCCATCAGCATAGAGTGACTGGGCAGCAGAGCTCTGAGCCAAACATAGAGTTTTGAGTTCCAGTAGGAAGCTATGAAGGCTGGGGCAATGGAGTTGAGTTTGCAGCTCCTTTGTCTTAGGTGGGGGCCTCTGGAGGAGGTGATATTTGTACCCTACCTGTAGGATAGCAGAGGCAGAACATTTGAGACAATGATGATCTAGTCAGAGATCCAAGGCAAAAGGAGATCAGCATTTCGAAGGAGAGAGCCACAGGTCGTTGGGAAGAAGTAACATCCTTAGGGGGTAGGATGGAAGAAGGCTAGAGCCTCGCAGGGAGCCATTAGGTACAGAAGCATCATGGTCTGCTGTGTGGAGTGTTTGAAGAATGGGATCTCTACAGTAGAGTGTGGAGAATGGGAAATCACAGCAAGCAAGGCATGATGGTGCCTGAGAGAAGGGTGGTGACCATGGACAGATTCAGGCTCATGCGAAGGTTCCCGAGGAATAAACTAGAGTGGTGGTTGGGAAGCAAGTAGAGGATCTGGAGTTGGGGAGAGGATGCTTATCCTGCTGACCCCCAAAAGCAGAATGGAGGCAGTTACAGCCATCTCTGAGTCTGTCTCAATGGGTATGTGTGATTCTGTGTCTTCTTCTCCTTGGCCAGGGAGTATGAGAGCCTGTACAAGAGCCACATCTGGATCCCCAGCAGCCAGTGCTCACCTACCGACAGCCTGGAGTGCGATGTCACTGATGACATCACTGCCACAGTACCATATAACTTCAGGGTCAGGGCCATGCTGGGCTCACAGACTTCAGCCTGGAGCACTCTGGAGCACCCCTTTAATCGAAACTCAAGTAAGGCACACCTCCTCCCACCCTGCAGGAACTACCTTTACTTAGATGTTCAGCATGAAATCAACTGGTGTACTTATAAACACAAACCACCCTTTCTGACATGTTTGTAAACTGCGGACTTTCTCACATGCTGTCTTTCTCATTCCCCACTCTGGAAGGCAATCCTGGCTGTCTTTGTTAGGGTCTACAGGTATGGAAGCTCTAGCCTTGGCACTAGGATTCTTACTCTGATCATGCCTCCGTAAATCTCTCCCATCTGGAGCCTCATTAATCCCATACTGCTGAGAGCAGTTTGGTTGTTTAAAAACATTTGTATATTTAACAGCTACTAGAAACATTCCTCTCTGTGGTTGCTGACAAATACCTTTGCTATTGCAATTATAATTGGAAAACGATTGGAAGGGAAGAGAAGAATCCAAGCAAGTGTTTTTCTGTGGCTGAGTGCAAGCCATGGCTAGAGTGTAAAGGAATGTGTGCCTTTGGGATGAGGTGAGAGATGGATGGGCCGTGGAGTAGAGAAGCAGCTGGCCCTATAGTGAAAGCTCGACCAAGTCAGTGGATGGGAGCAGTGGAAGAATATGGGGTCTGGATTGCGTCTTTCTTGCAGAACAAACACTATGGCCCCTGGGAGGAAACTGAGCTGGAGTAGGTAAGCCTGCAGGGCAGAGGAAGAATGAGAGGGGAATTGTTACCTTCAGCTAAGCCAGGATGGATGGATTCTGGTTTGTAGAGTAGCAGAGGAGATGGGGGGTGTGTGTGTGTGTGTGTGTGTGTGTGTGTTGGCTAGCTTATATCAACTTGATGCAAGCTAAAGTTATGTGGAAGGAGGGAACCTCAGTTGAGAAAAATGCCTCTGTAAGATTCAGCTGTTCAGCTGTAAGGTATTTTCTTAACTGGTGATTGATGGGGAAGGGCCCGGCCCACTGTGGGTGGTGCTACCCCTCTACTGTTGGTCCTGGGTTCTGTAAGAAAGCAGGCTGAGCAAGCCTTGGGAAGCAAGCCAAGAAGTAGCACCCCTTCACGACCTTAGCATCAGCTCTCGCCTTCAGGTTCCAGGCCTGCTTGAGTTCCTGTCCTGACTTCCTTTGGTGATGAAAGTGACAATATGAAAGTATAAGCTGAATAAACCCTTTCCTCCCCAACTTGCTTTTTGGTTATGGTGTTTCATTGCAGCAACAGAAACCCTAATACAGGGAAGTGGATGAATTCAGGAGATATGGCTGCTTTTAAAATGGACCGAGCTTGGGGTCCAGTTACTGGGGATGGAGTGGGAAGACAGAATCTAGTTTCTTACCTGGGTTGGTGAGAACCTAACAGGAGAAACAGTTCTTGAGAATAGGAGACACTCTATCTATGTGTTTTTGGAGCTTAGGTTCCTGCAACATGGCATGCTATGGATGCATAGCAACCGGAAATCAGGCCTTGGACTCTTGGAGGTGAAAGCCAAACACACGACAAAGGTTACTAGCTATAGGCCTGGAAATAGATGTGAATGTCCAGGGAACTAGGTCAGGAGGATAAAGAGAATCCAGAACAGGGTCCCAGAAGGCTCAAGATTTCAGATGTAGGCAGAAGGCTATGAGGAAGTGGCTCGGTAGGCAGTAGAAAACCCCTGACAGGCTTAAGGAGGTCCCCGGGTGGTGTTTGAGAAAGTGACTGTGGTTGCAGCTGCCACACAGAGGACTGGGTGGTGGTGAAAAGGGACAGCACCTTGTCTAAGGTGGGAGTCGGGGGAGGGGATGCTCGGAGTTTGGTGCTGGGGAAGAGCAGGACCCTCAGTGGCCAATTTTCTTCATGTGATGGAAGATCTGCTTGAAGTGCGGGCTCAGGAACATTAGGTCAGTATCCAGTAATAGTCAAGTTATTGAGAACAGAGGAAGATGGGAGAAAGTCAGGAGGGTTTAGATGGCAAGGGATCCCAAACTGGCCCTGAGGAATTATGAAGGTTGGTTTAAATCCAACTTGGAGCTTGAGAGCTGTATGTGTGCAACATTTTGCCTTATGGTATAGTTGAAGGGATTACATGAAATGAAACGTGTTGATGCTCAACACAGTCCAGTCTTATCACAGCCCTCAGCTTTTGTTAGTATTAGTAGTGTTGCCCTGGGGATGCTGGAGCTGAGAGCCAGGGAGCAGAGGAGGAGAGCAGGACTGTTGGAATGGGATACCAGGGAGGCTTTTGTTGCTTTCTCTGCTAGGCATCTTTCCCAGGCACTGGGGAGACATGGCTGAAGCGGCAGGACCCCAGTGCAGGCACCTGGGGGTTTATGAGCACTGGAGGACCCTGCAGCTCTTCCTCTGCCCACAGAGTTCAGGTAGCACCCAGCACTACTTCCTCTGGTACCTGGGAGCCTGGGGATGCAACCAAGAACTCCACTGGGGTCTGGCAGCTCTCACTGGAAGGAAGGTCAGGTCAGATAGAGATCAGGGAGTGCCAACAGTTATTTGAGAGGGGCTGGACAGTGAAACTTGTGCTTAAGAGGCCAGCATAAACAGGAAAAGGCCTTGCTGTAGGGGAAGCTGAAGAGAGGAGTTTCAGGTGCTGAAGGGTAGGTTCTCTCTCAAGAATCCTGTCGTCTTCATGTGTGGTGGAGTCAGGGATCTAGCTGGGGTAGCTGTAGACCCCCCTCCTCTTGTTTTTTCAAGACAGGGTTTCTCTGTAGCTCTGGCTGTCCTGGAACTCACTCTGTAGACCAGGCTGCCTTTGAACTCACAAACATCCACCTGCCTCTGCCTTCTGAATACTGGGATTAAAGGTGTGTGCCACCACCACCTGGTTGGCACTGCCATTCCACCTGCCTTTTCCATAGTGTGTGGAGGGCTCTGATTTCTCTGACACTTGAAAAAATTGTGCCTTAGTGTTCTCCCACAGAGCTCTCTTAATCTTAAACTTAGTGAAGGCAGATATCCTTAACCTCAATTTCATGTTATAATCACATGGAGCTTAAAGGCCACCTGTCTGGGGCCATTCCAGGGGTGTCTGATTTAAATGATGTGTGAGCATCCATCTATTTGGAACTTCAGATTCTACCCAGGTTATTGTCATGTGCGGCTAGAGCTGTGACTCTCTACTGCAGCAGACAGACACCTCACACAGCACAGGCTGGTAATGGAGACTGACATGGGCTTTAATTTTGACTGTTAGCTATGTGACTCCGGGCAACTTCCTTAACATCTCTGTTCCACAGGACTAAGATTTACCTTCTGAAGTTTCTCGGTGGGTCAGGTGAAAGAAATATAGAATGTGTAGGGCAGAGGTTTCTGCCCCAGTGCTGGGAAAGAAAAGGAATAAAAAAATAAAATTCTCTAAACCGAAATTCAGGTCATTTTTTCTATCAAAAAGACTGGGCATTCAGAGGCCCAGATTCCAATAACATGTGACTTTAGAGTGGAGGCGGGCCTTCTCTGTGTGTCTTAGAGAGGCAGTGATGTGTCTGGGCTGGCTCTGTTTGCACAGGTGGCCTGACTACCAAATCCTTTTGTTCCTTTGAGGGGCAGCTCACCAAACCCAGGGATATTTCCTCCAGTGAGGATGGCAAGGGAAAAATACTTTGCCCTCTGAATGCTCCCTCTAGGAACTGCCTTTCTTCTCCACATCCCTTGGGCCCAAATGCAAAGGGTTGTAGTCCATGACACATCCCCTCCTACTTCCCAAGCCAAGACCAACCATCACACTGGCCCTTCTGGTCCTTGAGTTTCTAGACTGATATTGAGGGAGGCAGCCTGTGTGGATCCTTCTGTTCTTGGCCTCTTGGTGGAAAAATGTCCCCAGGAGCTGCTGGCCTCTCTGGGAACCTGCATAGTGAAGATGGTGCTTGTAATTTCTAGAACGGATTGTCTTCTGACTTGCTGACAGTTTCCATGTGAGATGAAGAATCCTAGGGTCAAGAATAGAAGGGCCAAGCCCCCAAGTTGCTAATTTGCTGATGTCTGCAAGGCACCAGATACCAGTGTGTGCCAGTGCTCTGTGTAACAACAGGGATGCTAGGGTTGGCCCTGTCAGGTGTGTCCATTCCCAAGGAGCAGAGACCAAGCCAGCTGTGTCCAGCAGAGTTTAGAGTCAGGCAGGTGTTCAGCAAGCATTAAGGACCAGCGTCTGATCACAGGATGAACTGAGGTGAAGAACAGCGAAATATGGCCATGGGGAGAGGAGACAGAGCATGCACCTTCAAAGGGACAGCAATGTTTTCTTGAGTCCTTCATCCCTTCTCTTGAGCCTATGCTCCTGGAGAAGGGACAGATTTCTTTGGAATAAAGAATGAATTGTAGTAAGTCTTTACTGTTTGTTTTCCACTCAGTCATTATTCAAAAAGCATTTTTATGAGGACCACCAAGATGACTCAGCAAGCAAAGGCGCTTGCTGCCAAGCGAGATGACTTGAGTTTGATTCCCAGGACCTACCTGGTGGAAGGAGAGAAATGGCCTCTATGTTTTATAGGCAAGTGCATGCATGTGTGCGTGTGCACATGCACACAGTCTTTGAAAACATATTTTAATAAAAATAGAATTTAAGAAGATTTTATGAGCACCCATGGAGTGCAGGAAACTCCTTATGTCCATGACTCCACACCCTAGAACCCTTTAGCAGATCCTCTCTCTCCCTTGGCCATAGGGCTGCTGTATTTCCTCTGATGACTTGGTCATTTTACCCCAAGAAAATCAGTTTGGTCTGCAGCTGGCTTTGATTCTTTCTTTCTCTCGTCAACAGCGGTCCTCACCCCACCCAGGATAGAGGTCACTGAACACGGCTTGCATCTGGTCATTAAGCTGGAAGACTTGGGGCCCCTGTTTGAGTTCCTTGTGTTCTACTTGAGGAAGGAGCCTGACGCCACGGTGAGGCTTCCCATTGACCTTGGCCTTTGAGCTGGGCCTCAGAGGAGCATAGCTTTCTGGGGCTGATGGAGTCAAGCCCAGCTTTGTAGTGTTTGTGACCTAAGTGGCTCGGTCTAGGTGAAATGGGAGAAGGAAGGGATGAGAGAACTATCCGTCCACCTCTTCCTCAAAGATGTAACCTTTACTCATCCTCCACCTTGACCAGGACACCTGGGCCCTCTTCAGGCCAGGTCCACTGAAGTCTGGAGGACTCCTCCCCTTTCTCTAATGTCCCACCTCACTGGACTCCCTATTTTTGGATGCCTTATTTTTTCTCCTTCGTCAGTTAGTCTCAGACACTTAGGGACAGCAGGCCAGGATGTTCCAGCTCAGGGTGTTCCAGATGATTTCAAAAGCACAGAAGGTGGGCACAAACCTCTCGAGGGTGTGTGTCTTGGCAGAGTCCAGAAGGAGGGCTGCGAGCCAGGAGCTGGCTTATGAATAAGCCTATCTAATTATGATCGGGCGGGTTGTGCAGAAAGCCTGGAAGGGAGCTGCCCTTTCCCATGGGAAGGTTGCTATGGTCTGGGGTGAGTGGGAGGCTGGCCCTCATAGAAGGACGGTCAAATAAAGAGCAGCAGTGGCGGCGGCAGCAGCAGCGGGATAAAGCTCCAGCAAACACAGTGGACACCATTCCCTGTGTAGCCCTGTTGAAGCTGATGTAATGACAAGGTCTGGTGACCCACTCCAGTGACCCAGGAAAAGCTGGCTTTCTCAGAAGGATCAGTATGGGCAACAGAGACTCTCACCAAATCTGTGAGCAAAGCAGAAGTATACTTAACTACTCAGGGACCCTGACCTGTGGAAACCTTGCTGGTCTCTCCCTGAAGGTCTTAGTGTAAATTCTCCCCTTCACTTCCAGGTCCTAGACATGCCTATGACTGTGCCCCCCTGAGCCCTCCAGGCATCTCAGACTGATCCCCCCTCACCTAGTCTTCTCCCTTTGTCCTCCTATCCAGCTTGAGGTACTGTTTCCCAAGATCAAGTCCTCCAGGGCTGAATACCATTGCTTGTGCTCATCAGTCTGAGCTGTGTGGGTTTCAGGCAGCCAGCTGAGCTCTGTGGGTACCCTTCTCAGGCTGGGGTGCCCAGTGTCACATAGTCTAGGGGCCGTGTACATGCTCCCGTGTACCCTCCGCTGAATGGAACAACTATTCTTGGAACATGGTGTGGGCAGGTGGGCCAGGATGTGGGCCATAGTTTGCCCTGCTGGGTCAGGGTATACTGGTAGGACACCGCATTGCCAGCCAGGCAGATGGAACAGGGTGGGAGAAAGGCTGGGGCTGTGCAGGAGGAAGCAGGCATCAACTTCATAGTCTTTGGGGAGGGGCGGAGCCTATTCCCCACCCTCGTATGTGGGAGGCTCATTGCTGAGTGAATAACCTGAGTCATCTGGGCTGGGTCCTACAAGCTTCTACAGGTTCCTCTGCAGGCCTGGGTCTTAGAGTGGGAGTTGAAGGGTGGACAGACAGGTGGATGGGCTCCGCTCAAATGCTATTCGGCTGGAGAGGCTGTTTCTAACCACCTGTTTACCCTGGTGCCTCCGCCACTCTCCTTGCCTTGCCCTGCTTCCTCTTCACAGCCCCAATCATTGCATGGAATGTGTGTATGTGGTATTTCTTTCCTGCTCAAGCTCCCACGCTGTGTGCCTACGTCAATAGTACAGGCTTAATACATATGAATGAGTGGATGAATGAGGAAATGGACGCCTCCGTGTGCGCACGAGGAGGAATGTTCTCTGCTGTCTGGAAAAGGGCTATCTGCACCTTTTCCCCACCCAGCTCTCGCCGCGTATTTAGCTCTGCTGCCCTTAGGCAGTGACTGTGTTTTGATTTCTTAAAGGAGCATTTTAAGGTGGTGAAGAATGGGGACAGTCCACTGCACCTAGGAACCATGGAACCAGGGGCTATGTACTGTGTGAAGGCGCGGGCGCGGGTGAATGCCATTGGGAGGCACAGCGCCTTCAGCCAGACTCAGTGTGTGAAGATGCAAGGTAAGGGTAACTTGCCTGTCCCTTGGTCTCTGCACTTGGCAGCCCTACCAATGGTTCCAGGTCTGTCCCTGGCTTTACATATTTGCTTTCAGGGTTGGTGGGTTCCGAGGTAAACTCTAGTTCTCCCCAGGGGTAGGAGCCTACCCTGGGGGCTGAGTGGGATTTCTTGAGCAGCTGCCCACAGCACTTTCTCCCAAAGCCTCCTCCTCCCAGCACCTTACTGGACTAATTTAGCTGTTGGCAGAGTTGGCTGTAGGAGAGTTAGACCTTGGAAGGAGGTACCACACTGTAGAGCAATATCACAGCTTCCTTTGTCTCGAAGGGATCTTACAGTCTATAGAATCCTCTTTTTTGACTAAAAAATTTTATTTGAATTAAAGCAGTTAAAATGTGTGTGTTGCCTGTGTACATGTGTGTGGGGATATATGTGCACACATATGCACATGTAGTGTCAAGGACAAAGACTGATATTAAGTATCTTTCACTATTTCTGTTATTTTATGAGAAAGCCTCTCTAATCGAACCCAGAGTTTGCTCATTGGCTAGACTGCCTGCCAGCAAGCCCCAGTGACTCCCAAGCACCTGGGTTATTGGTGTACACAATCACTCCTGGTTTTTACGTGGGTGCCATGGACCCAAACTCAGGTATTCATGCTTGCATACCAAGCGCTTTACTGACTGGGACATCTCCCTAGACCTTTTTTAATTTTTATTTTTTTGTCTATAGTAATTAAAAACTCTTTGAAAAGAAGCAAAACCCTTCTATCCTTGTGACCCCACTATGCAAACACCACTAGTTAGGCTTTTCAGCATAACTTCTTAGGTTTAAAAAATATTATTTTGAATATATTAGTCTATTCATACTGTCCAGAAAACATAATATACATTTAAATTATCTTCTCCATTCAGGTAATTCCTGCACCTTTCCCCTTCAATATGAGTTTCCTATATATTCTTCTGGAGGCTTTAAAAACCTCCAGAAGAATGGAGGCATGTAAATGAGGACATGTATGTATAAGTATGTACATATATGTCATCTTTTAAGCAAAAGTGATATCATATGCACTGTTATGAATCTTGTTTCTATGTATTGTGTAGATGTTTCTAAATGATAAAGAAATTCCATCATCACTTCTTCATTACAAAATCCTATTCCATTGTGAGTGTGTGTGTTGGCTAATTTAGCTGATTTATGATTGATAGAAGTTAGATCCTCCCCACACCAAAATACTTTGCTATTGCAATCAGTGCATTCATTTCCTTGTGCATAGATCACATTTGCTGATATACCAGCAAACATATATATGTGTGTGTGTGTGCGCGCACATATATATGTGTATATGTGTATACACACACATATATGTTTGAATGAGATATATGTTTGAATGATAAACTCCTGGAAGTAAAGTACCTTGGTCAATAGACACACACTTAACTTTGACCCTGCTGTAAAGTTGTCCTCCAAAGATCCGCGACCCTTCAGTTGTCATCCATGTGAAGACCTATACTAGACCTCGATGATATACATATACCTGGTTGGTTGTTTGTTTTTCTTCATAACATTTTCCATGCACATTTTCTGAGTAACATTTCTTGGTACTTAAAAAATAATGTGTCAAGCTTAGGAAAATCCAAATAATAGTTCAAACCTATAAAAAGTAGGAGTTAAATATCTTATCCGTCCCCATGCTGCTCAAGAGAGCTGCTATTAGTTTGGATGTAGAATGTCCCCCAGGGGCTCATGTGTTTGCACAGCTGGTCTCTAGCTGGTGGCACTATGTCGGAGGATGGAGAGCCTTTGGGAGCTGGGGTCGAGCTGGAGAAAGTGAGTCTCAGGGAGGTGGACCTCGAGGTTTAAATCCCAACCCCATTTCCTGTCCTGTTTCCTGAGCCATGGGGATGTAAACATGCCGCTTCCTGTTCCTGTGGCCATAACTGACAACTGTCCCCACAATCATAGCTCCTCTGCCGGGACGGAAGGCATCCTCCAGCGTGAGTGAAAACAAACTTTTCCTCTGGTTGCTTCTGGTCAGGTGTTTGAGTCACAGACACGCTTCTGCTGGCAAATCCTTCATTTATTCTCCCACATTGTCTGTAGCTTCCAATGCTTCCTCCGCATGGGGACCCCAGTGTTCCCACGCTCTTTACCTGGCTCAGCTGCACTGTGTGGCATGTTGCAGCCAGCTCCCAGTGTCGGTGTGGGTCTGCCTTCCTTTTTCTCTCCTCTTCGAGACTGGGTCTTACTATGTAGTTCTGGCTGTCCTGAAACTCCCTCTGTAGAACAGGCTGGCCTTGAACTCAGAGACCACCTGCTTCTGCAACCCAAGTGATGGGATTAGAGGTGTGTGCCACTATGCTCAGCTTGTCTTAGTTTTTAAAGACACAACTTAAGCCAGCATATCCTTATTGTTGACAATACTATGTACTTTCCAAACTTGCTCCATGATTAGTTAAACTGCAATATGTCTATCTTATTCTCCTAACAGCAGAATTGCTAACCAATGTTCCATAATATCTTGGATCAGTCCCTTTTATTTGGTATTTAAATCACTGCTGTTTGCTCTCGAAGATGCTGTTCTTCTATTAAATAAGTATTTGCAGAGCACTGACTACATGCCAAGTCCTGGCCTGTCCACTGGGGCAGAGAAGGGAGTCCCTGCCATCCAGTTGGGGAGACAAACAGCAATCTAATGAGCTCACGAGGTGCTTTCCAGTGTGTGTGTGGGTTTGCTGTGCGGAGAATCACAGCACACAGGGATGCACAAGTGGTAGGGGACCATTGGGCGGATGGCTGGTGACAGCCTATGACTCTTGTCTGGACATTCCTGTGAACTGACTGATGCACACACTTATTTCCTTCTTTGGAGTGATTTTCTGGACTGGACATCACAGGAGTGGACCAGAAGGTAATTGGCATTGTTCATCTCTTGATGGCTACTGCCGAAATATTTTCCAAAAGTGAAACAGTAGACATGCCCCACCCCATAGGCCACAGCCACGTGGGCCAAGTCACTGCTAACATTGCGAGCAAATGGTCCAGGCAGGAAGTGATAAACATTTGCAAGTGGTTAGATAGAGCACAGAGATGGGAAACTAGCTTGTCCCATCTTCTGCATCTCCAGATGCTTAGACTTGGTGCTTCTTGCTATATTTGTTAGCAAACTCATCATGAGCTTTGGAGCTATCCCTACCTATTTGTCCTGGGGTAGGCCATTAACACATCTTGAGCATAAATAATATCCTCTTCAATGACAAAGATGCTCACTGTGAGGAGTAGGGGTTCAGACCTTAGCAGAATGCTGGGAGGTGGAAGTGAACCTAGCGCATGTGAGTTTAATGGGGGCTGTTTGGGGACTTAATATTTTCCTCCATCATAGGAGTCTATGCCAAGAGCAAATTGTGAAACACTTTGTTTTTGGTTTCCGCCCAGCCCTGTTCTGGGCTGTTCTGCTCCAACACCTCCCCCTCATCCTGTCTGGGGCCTGGCAGCCTGCCTTCCTCTGGCAGTAGTGCCAGGTACATGCTACCATGGGTAATGCCTTACGTTCCTCCCTCCACTTCCCAAGATTAGGATGGAAATCTTCCCTACGGCTTTCTAAAAACCATATTTATTGTGATTCTAGGAGAACGGTGGTAGCTGCAGCCATTTGGAGGACACACCAAGTCTCAGGGTGCTGGCACCCGCTGTCTTGGCCTGAGTGTGCTCTGAGAAGCCCTCAGAGGTGTGGGCCTGATGGTTTCCCTTCCCAGCGGCTCCTAAGTCTTCTCCTTTGCTTTGTACCCAGGAGAGTCCCTCCCGCTGGCACTGGCCCTGGTCGTGTTTGTTGGCTTCATGCTGGTTCTCATGGTGGTGCTACTCTCCATCTGGAAGATGGGCCAGCTGCTCCGCTACTCTTGCTGCCCGTCTGTAGTCCTCCCAGACACCTTGGTAAGAGCCTTATCTTACGTCTCAGTGTGACGCTGACCAGATGCATCGTGGGCTTTAGTTGGGCTTGGACACATTTTCCGTGCTTTATGAAGACAGGCAGAGAGAGGAGAAAGTTCTAAAGGGGCGTTATTTATCTTAGTCTCTGCTGCTGTAATAGCATACCGCAGCCTGGTTCATTGGTTTCTGGAGGCTGCGGTGGTGTTGGTGGAGTGAGGTAGAAGGGCCTTATGGGTGAGGGTCTTCTTGCTCTTACAACATGGCTAAAGGTGTCACCTAAGGGATAGAACAAGTTATCAAACACGCGGCCTTCAGGCCTTATAGCCCACATTCATGGAGCTGAGGCCTTTCCAGCCTCATCATGTCCCGCAGTTCCTGACCCAACATGTCGTTTGGGGGATACACTCAGGTCACAGTAACCCCTGATCAGAAGGTCTGGGTGAGTCCTCCCCTAGGCTCTGCCAGGCCATTCTGCTTTCCCACAGGACCTGACAATACCAAGAGGGTGGCTGTGTTACTCTCAGCCTGGGGTGCTTAGTGATAAGCTGTATGGTCTTGTCTTCCCCAGCGTCTTCTGAGTTCTTTCAGGTTCCCCAGTTGTAACAGCAGCTACAGCCAGTAGCAGGTTCTGACTCAACACACTCAGTCTGTATGCCAAGAGTCTCATGCCTCTCAGGTTTAAGACCATGTGGCATGGAAGGTGCTTTGCCTTGGATGGGTGTGGAGTAGGCAAGGGCAACAGTGACCTTCATAGAGACTGCTCAAGGAGCTGTCCTTCCGGTGTCCCCCCAAGTCCAGGATGCTTATCTTACTCCTGAAAACAATGGACCAGGGCTCAGAACCTCTCCTTAGGTGTAGGCCCTGTGTGCCTGTGCCCTGGAGGGGACGAACAAAGGCAGGCCTCAGTAGCTCACACATGCCTCACCTGTGGGTCTTCAGAGCAACCCCCCCAACCAAAGAACAAACAGGAACCAGAGCAACCTCCTCCACCCCTGTTACCCTAAGGTGGTCTCAGTTCCCTTCTGGTGGGGAGTTAGCAGGCAGTTGCTCTAGAGCAATCAGAACCAGATCTGTCTGTAGTCAACACACTGCCGGAATTGCTTAGCAGTCGGCAATCACAATGAAGTCACTCCTGTAACATCTGAGGTTTGCTTTTGCCTCTGTACAAGTGGAGGAAGTCTCCCTTTAACTCAGTATTCAGGATGCCCTGCCACCCTTCTCTCCTAACGCCAGCTCTCTTGTCTCTGATACGTCCATGTGGTCATAACAGTGTTAGCCGACCCTAGCACAGAGCTAAGTGCCTAGGCTATGGTGAGGGCGCTGCTATGTGAACTCAGTTCACTGGGGTTGCTCTGACTTCTGTATAAGTAGTTCTACAAGTTGATTGAGAGAAGGGTGTAAAGACCCTAACCATGGCTGTAGCTACATCTGTTTCTTCCTTTATGCCAACTTTTCATGCTTTTTTTAGAAAGGGTCTCTTTGTATAGCCATGGCTGTCCTGAAACTCACTAGGTAGACCAGGCTGGCCTTGAATTCACAGAGATCCACCTGCCTCTGCATCCTGAGTACTAGGATTAAAGGCATGTGCCACCACCGCCTGGCAGCCATACATATTTATGATTGTTGGATCTTCCCAAGTAAGCCTTTTAGCATCACTATGTGTTCTTTTTATCTCTGGTAATATTTAGCTCTTTTTTGCTCATTGCTTATATGGTATATTCTTTTTCTCTCTTCTTTCCTTCCTTCCTTTCTTTTGAAACAGAGTTTCTCTGTGTAGCCCTGGCTGTCCTGAAACTCACTCTGTAGACTAGGATGGCCTTGAACTCAGAGATCCACCTGCCTCTGCCTCTGAGTGCTGTTTATGTGGCACTCAAGATTGAACCTAGGGCCACTGTACATTCTAGGCAAGCACTTTACTAACCCAGCCCCAAGTATATACATTTTAGAATTCTTTTTTATTTACTCTTTTGGTTATCCTTCACATAGATTTATTCATTGTTGTTAAAGGAATTATCATATACATGACTGTCACAGTTTTTAAAGTATGAGTGTTTGTATATCCGTCAGCATACCATGTGCATGCAGTGTCTACAGAGTCCAGAAGAGGGCATCAGATTCCCTGGAATGGGGTTACAGGCAACTCTTACAAAAGAAAGCATTTAACTGGGGGCTTGCTTGCAGTTTTAGAGGGCCAGTCCCTGACCATCATGGTGGGAAGCAGAAGACAGGCATGGCGCTGAGCAGTAGCTGAGAGCTTTACATCCTGAGCTACAGGCAGCAGGGAGAGAGAGAGAGAGAGACAGAGAGAGAGACAGAGAGACAGAAAGACAGAGAGACTGGGTCTGATGTGGGCTGCTTTTGGAACCTCAAAGGTCACTCCCAGCAACACTCTTTCTCCAACGAAGCCATCCTGCTGATCCTTCCTGGATAGTTGATCAATTCAGGACCAAGCATTCAAACATATAAGTCTATAAGAGCCATTCTCATTCAAATTACTACAGAGAGAAGGGGTGGGGGCAGGGAACAAGATATATCTTTCCAGGGACCCTTGGTTCTTAGTAACCTACTTCTTCTGACGAGGCCCTCCCTCGTTTTATGGCCTCAAACTATGTCAAATTGTGACCATATCAAGGGATTATTCCATTGCTCTAATCACTTGCCCAAAGCCTTCCAGTACCAAACCCTTGTACATGAGCCAACGGGAGATGTTTCAGATTCAGGCCATAGCAGGCCACTTAGTAATGGACTGTCTGAAAAGTTGCTCTCTGTATGTTTAAAATCAACTATGATCGTGTGCTGGGGTCTCTGGAAGAGCTAGAGGCATATGATACAGGAGTAAGAATAAGCCTGACCTTGTGATCCTCTGTCTGAACTGGGCACTGCTAGGTCTCGTCCTAAAGCCTCACAAAGCGGGTCCTTCTCAGAGCTCTCTGGTGTAGAAGGTGGGACACTACCTGCCCCCTCCCCCCGAATTATATTTGAGTTTTTGTGGAACTGATTCTCATAGAAAAGCACTGACCCAGCAGGGCCCTGTGAGAATTGCTAGAAAAAGGCCAGGAGAGATCTCAGCAGATGCTGGGAGCCATTGACCTAGGGGTTTGGATTGTCCTGGAGGGTTTTGTGGCTTGAAAGTTAACTAGGACTGTGGAGATGGCTCAGCAGTTAAAAGTGCTTGCCGCATAAGCACCCAATGTGAAGATCAGAGTTCAGATCCTCAGAACCTATATAAATACTGAGTGAGGGATCAAGGAAAACTCCCAGTGCCAACCTAGGGCCTGCACATATGAGTACATGTACCCACCTATACATGTGAGAACATGCATGCGTGTGTATGCACGTGCACGCACACACACACAGACACACACACACACAGAGAATGAGAGAGAGAGAGAGAGAGAGAGAGAGAGAGAGTTCAATAGTTGGGATTTCAGTCAGGGGTGGTAATGCTCACCTTTAATCCCAGCACTTAGGAGGCAGAGGCAGGCGAATCTCTGTGAGTTCGAGGCCAGCCTGGTTTACAGAGCGAGTTCCAGGAGAGCCAAGACTACACAGAGAAAACCTGCCTCAAAAAACAAACAATAAACAAATACTTGGGATTTCTGTGCTGTTCTTTTTTGCTAATTACTAATGAATGATTTTTGTGAAAATGAATTTTTAGAAAATCACCAATTCGTCCCGGAAGCTGATCACCTGCAGACAGGAAGAGGTGGACACCTGCGCTGTGGCCCCACTGTCCTCGGAGCATCTTTTTGGGGTCTGGTTGCTCCAACACTGCAAATGAGACTGGGTGATTGCCAGGTAGCCAGTTGTTTCTGTCATCTCCTGCACGTTTTGGAAGCTGCTTGCCTCTTATGATTTAGCCAAGCCATTTCTAATACAAGACTTAGATTCTTTAAGATAGAATGATTATTGAAACATTTAGCATATGTTTCTTCCTTAATATTGTTTATACTGGTTGTAATTCTAATTTTTATACTTTATATCTGTTTTTATTGTATATAGTTTTGTATTGGGTTTGGAACTCTCTTAATTATAAAAAAGGGGGAGGTGATGGGGAACCTCCTCCAGCNNNTCTGAGAGGCTGGACCAGGTTGAGGCATGGCTTTGGGGTACCAAAAAGCCATATCCTACCCTGCTCTTCCTCTTCTTCCCACGAGCCACTCCTGGATGGATGCTGACCCCATTTCTATTTCCTTGTTGTAATAAGTGAGTTCACTTTTAATAAAGAAAAACCTTAAAATACTTTATTCGGAGTTAGCATGGGATTATTTGATTCTCATTCCCCCCATTTGATGCGTTCTGTGTCACACATGGTGTGAGAGATTGTGTGACTTGAGAGCGCAGTAACTTGGCAACAAATCCTTCGGGGTGGGCTGTCTAAAACCAAATGTGTTCAGTGTTTGTACTGCCTCTATTGATGATAGTACCTTCAAAAGTTATTTTCCTGAGCTATCAGATGAAGCAAACAAATAGTGTTTATTCTGATAGGAGCCTGGCTTTTGGGATCAGTGGACTGGAGGGCTAATTGTAGACCTCAAACTTTGCATGAGGACAGTGTGTCATTATAACCAAATCTTTGATGGCTAGTAGAACATCAACTTCACACAAGCTAGGGACATCTGAGTGGAGAGAGCCTCAACTGAGCAAATGCCTTCACAAGACTGGGCTGTAGGAAGGCTGCAGAACATTTCATTAATTTGTGATTGATGTAGAAGGGCCCAGCTCACTATTGACAGTGTCATCCCTGCGCTGGTCACCCTGGGTTCAATAAAAAAGGCCGGCTGAGCAAGCCATGAGGAGCAAGCCTCCTGGCCTCCGTGGCTGCTGTGTCAGCAACTGTCTCTAGGTTCCTGCCCTGATTTCCCTCTGTGATGGACTGGAAGTGTAAGCAAAATAAACCCTTTCCCAAGTTCCTTTGGGTCATGATGTTTTTATAACGGTAATCAAAATCCTAACCAAGACAAAACCAAACAAGGGACTAGGAAGTCATGCCTGTATAAAGCGCACAAACATTTTGAACCACCTGACACGGAAAGTCACACCATTTGGCACTTGTAGGCAGATAATTTGGTGTTAAAAAACAGAGTACTTGGTTTTCCCCTCTGAAATGGCAGGGTAGAACTGCCACCCCAACAATGTACACTGATGTCCACATTTCAGTTCTTAATGTTGTTTATCTTTCAAGAGTCAGTGTTAAAGCAGTGGCTCATTCCATGTCTGGCCTGGGACTGAAGGGTGCGTGGGAATTTTAGAACACCCATGCCTTATTCAGTGAGAAAACAAAGCTCTGGACAATTGGATCAGTCAAAGCTTAGCATAAGCAGTCTAAAGAGTCCCTACTGACCAAAGGTGGGGCAGTGTTGAGCACCCAAAGGAGAAAAGGCTGATGTCAGCTGGTACCAGCCAATCGATACAATACAGTGTTAATTGATACAGTCTTATCTAAAATCATCAGTTTATTATGGTACCCAAAAAGAAGTTCTGACGAACTAATTCTCAGGGTGAATTGAGTCCAGTGAAAGGCCCTGGCTGAGGAGACCTGGAGACCTGGGTTCTACCCACCCCTGGGAACCACAGAAAGGTACAAGACAGAATGGATACCACAGAGATGTTCCCTGACAAGCACCAAGTGGGATAAACACCCTCCACCCATGCACAGGAAGAACAAAAACTGAAAAGAACCAACAGTGTGTATTCTACTGTGAACTTGTTAGGTCTCAGGAAGTGCCCATGTCCAGAAACAGCAGTCTTGGTTCAGCTCAAGGTGGACTATGGAAAGATTTCTGGTGGTTAGATAAAAGCCAGTATTCCTCAGAAACTTGTGAAATGGGCTCCTCTCTGCCAGAAAGAGTCATTACCCTTGCCCCTGGCAGAGGGGACATGCGGCTCCCATTGATACATACCTGTGGTTACACATCAAAGCCCGTGCTGAGCTCCAGGCTCCCTCAGTCCCTACTATATCTCAAAGCCCAGGCCACCCTGGCAGGCTATTCCCGCTCCTCCACTGTGCTAGCTCCCAGCCTGCTGCAGTTCACAGGCCTCCCTTCTAGATACCCATTAGCTCTCTCTGTAATGTCCCCACCCACCTGGCACGTGCTATTATCTACTACTATCTTTGTTGCTACTCTGGTTATTCTCTATGCTATCTTCCTTCTTCTCTCGGCTTCCAAGAGATAGATAGCCCTGGCCATGTCTAGTCTTTGGCTTGTTCCCTCTGATCTGGATCTTCCAGGTACCTTTGGGTGTTCTCTCTCTCTTACCGGCAACAAAAAACCTTCCTCTAATCATGGGCAACCATTTCGGCGTCTTTATTGTGCCCTCACAGTACTCATTTGCGGGCTTATCGGCTCACTCATTTTTATTAGTGAAAAATACCAGCAAATGTAAGGAGGTTAGGCACAAGGTTATTTCTCCACCACCAGTCCCTGGCTCCAGACACCACCTGTGCTCACCTGCAGGCGGCGAAACAGCCTCTCTGGGTTCCACCTCCTGCCTCCCACTTCACCATCTCCTGTCGTGTCAAGGAGTTTCCCGGGAAACTTCGTTTTACGGAGGAATTGCAGATAATTATCTGGCCTCCGTGCTACGCCTCCCTATCTCTTTAAAACAGACTTCTTTCTTGTTTTCCGTGGGCCTATTTTCTTTTGGGGCCCGTGTGACTTTTCTGCGTATCTGTTTCCTTTGAATCTGGTCTGACTTGATCTGGTTGTCCAATTCCTCCGCCCACCGGGAGGGAGCGCCTTCATTGCGTGCACGGGTGTCTGGTGCCACCTTATGGTGAATTCCGAAATATCTTTCTGTTCCCACTAGCATTGAATCTCCCCGAGCTTCAGGCTTAGAAAAAGGGAAAAGCTCAGGCTAGTTTTCCGGGAACCAGGAGTCAACGGGAGAAAGTCCCCAGGCCTACACTGGAACACAGCTCCATCGTCGCGTGCAGAATTTAGCGGTCACCATGTCTTCGCTCTCCGTCTCTGACACCAGAGAGTGTGTCCTGTGGCTCGCTCTCCTTTCTAGGTTCTCTACTCCTGTCTTACTCTGCAGGTACATGCTCGGAACCCAGACCTAGGAGGACTCGAGTTCGAGGTCAATCTGGGCTACACAGAGAACCTTTGTTTGGGAGGAAGGAAAACAATGGTGATGATGGACAGACCTTCAAGGGGGAGGTCGCAACAACCAAACCTAACCCAAACCAAGTTACCCCTCTTTCTTTTTGTTGTACACCCTATTTTTAGCCTGTCCCGACCAGATTGACGTTCTAGAGGTGCTCCTCAGATCAAGGGTCAGCAGCAGTGTGGATTCCCACTGCGGCCCAGTCATGCTAAAGCATTGTACACACTGTGAGTTTGGAGACAACATCAGAGTTTACCCAAACTGGAGAGATTTGGTTTTGTTTTTCTGGCTCCCGGGGACCCTCACATTTCCTTGCCAGAGTTGGAGGTTCACAAAGGAAGTGGTCCCTCCTTGTATCCCTTAGTGAGTAGTTGCCAGCCCTAGGAGAGGCTGTGAAGTCGCATTCCACACCCAGGAGGACCTGAGTGGGAGACCTCTAGGGACCTGAAACAGCACAAGGTTAGCTCCTACCTTGCTCCAGAACTGCTCACCTACCATGTGCTTCCGGATCGCCCAGGGGCGGCAAGCAAGTTTTGCACACTCGCCTCCTTAGAAGGTCAAGTCTGCAAAGCAAGCGCAAGGCCTGGGTACACTGGTGGAAGGGGCAGAGGTCAGGCCTTTTGACTCCCTCCTGAGTCAGGTGAAGTCACTTCATTCGCAGAACTCTGCTGACTCAGCTGTCTGGCCGGCAGCTGATCAAAGTTAAATAGTTTCCCTCTTGGGAGACACCTAGACTGTGGGAGACCTCGGTGTCTTCACTACGGAGGTTTCCTGTAGTAGAGGGCAGCAAGAAGATGCTGAAATGCAAATAATTTGCATGGTACCCTTTCAGATAAAAGGATTTTCCCACTTACAAAAAAAAATTGGAAGGCTGTAAACATTAGAAATATATCCAATTTCAAATACTGCTCAGAGGCATTAGGGTGTTAGCAGCTGGAAGGATGCCTCTGGACAGACAGCGGACTGTAAAGGGTGAGAAGTGATTGATTGGTTCTCTTGGTCATTATTGAATATGTTTTATTGATTTTCACAACACATATTTTGAGTCTGTGGAATTAAATGGTTTGGCAGTTACTTTCTTTCCAACTACTTTCTCTCTCTCCCCTCCCCTTCCCTGCCATCTCCTTCCCTTCCACGTTGCTCCTCCCTGCTCCCTCCCCCCCACGCCCTCCTTTTGTTTCCCACTCTTCTAAGGTTTAGACTCTGAAGGCAAAGGAGAGCCTTGAGCTGGGGTGTTAGAAAAAGCCTGCTTTGAGATGTGGCTCTAAGCATATGGCTGAAAAGCTTGCTTGACCAGTGCTGCATGAAGCAAGGCCCTTTCTCCAACACCTTATTTTACAACTTAAAATAACTATTCTCAAGTTGGGATTGTTAAGCTAATGTTGTTTTAGACATTTGAGAGAGCATTATAGTTTGACAACTAAAATCACATGATGCATCCGTTTGCCTGAAGTTCAACATTTTAAGTCTACTCTGAAACCATAGATGAAGCTCTGAGAGAAGGGAGACTCGGGGATTGGGACTTTTTGTAATCGATTTTAGGGGGAGGATTTGGGGTTCTCTAGGGACAGAACACAGCCAGAGCCTCTATCTGAGGCCGCTGTGATTAGAAACACTGCCATCTTTCTACATGATCAGAAACTGTAGGAGTCTGTGGAGAAATTTCTACTTTTAAAAAGGCAATGTTTTTATTGCTTCTTTGAGAATATCATACAATGTGCTTAGATCACATCTACCCCTCTCCTAATTCCTCCTGCAATCACCTCTCCATCCTCACTCCCCCACTCTGGAGTCTCCTCCTCAAATGAGTCCAGTTTGTGTTGCCCAACTGCTCTTGGGAGTGGGGCCTGCCCTGGAGTGTGGTCGACCTAGCAGGGGTCACATTTTATTTTATTTTATTTTATTTTTTAAATAAGATTTATTTATTTATTATGTATACAGTATTCTGCCTACATAT
>LOEQ01000396.1:361740-377154 GCA_001685075.1 Bramus lutescens
CTCCTTCTCCTTCTCCTTCTCCTTCTCCTTCTCCTCCTCCTCCTCCTCCTTCTTTCTCCTTTCTTCTTTCTTCTTCTTCTTGGGGACAGGGTTTCTCTGTGTATCGCTGGTTGTCCTGGAACTCATTTTGTAGACTAGGCTGGCCTTGAACTCACAGAGATCTGCCTGCCTCTGCCTCCTGGGTGCTGGGATTAAAGACATGCACCACCACCACCTGGCTGCCTTATTTTTTCTTAAGATAAATTCTGTTTTGTCACTGAGGACCCCAAACCCTCCTTTCACCTTCTGAACTGAGGACTTTTTGATCTAAATGGTTTCACTTTATGTCTGAAGGGTCTGGGAGTCCCTTTCTGTGTAAGAGGACATCATTTGAGCCCATCAGAGGTCAAAATTGACTTTTTATTTAATTATTTTCATATTTTTGTTATCTATATTTATACGTGGTCATACATGTGCCATGTTGCAGATGTGGACATTCAGGGGGACAGTTTGTGAGAGTTGGGTCTCTCTTTTCACCTGCGGATCCTGGTGGGTCATGCTTGATGACAAACACCTAGCTAAGTTTCCAAATTGTGAAAAGGAACTAAAGAAAAGCTTAGATCTGGGTGTGGTGGGGGCACACCTTTCATCTCAACACTGGGAAGGCAGAGGCTGGTAGATCTCTGAGTTTGAGGCCAGCCAGGGCTACAGAGCAAGTTTCAGGACAGCCAAACCTAGGCAGTAAAGGTCAGGAAGCTGGTGAAGATGTAATTGAATGAAGGGCCATGTTTTAGTTCCAATAAGCAGCAGAACTTGGCAGCTTCAGCCATGTGGTCCTGGCTTTAGAGTTAAGGATAGAAGAAACTGGAATGAAATTTGCCTCTGTGCCTAAAGAAAGCCTCTGAGGCCAGGCAGGTGTCAGGGGTGTCTCTGAAAGGAGGCCTAGGAGAGAGGCCGTTGCCTGAAGCTATAAAGTTGAAGCCTGGATTCCCTTGGAGGACCCAAGATGTTAGAGATGACCGAGTTGCGGGATACCTGCCAAGGAGAGCTGCTAACAGGGAGTGGAACCAGCCCAAGAGAAAGAAGTGTATTTCAGTCAACAAAGCTGGAAGGAGTTGGAGATCTGAAGAGTGTTATGACATCAGACATGGAGATAGAGTTTGGAGTTTGCCCAGCTGGCTAATGCTCTTGTTTTGGTTCAGTGTTTTCTCACTATGCTCCCTTTCCTACATTCTCGAATGGTAATATATTCTGTGACATTATATGTTGGAAGTATGTGATCTGCTTTTTTTAATTGTGATTTTTAGGGGTTTATAGTTAAAGATTGTATAAACTTTGTACTTTAAAACATTGTTGAGACTGTAATAGACTATGGGGACTTTTGAAGTTGAGTTAAATGAATTTTTAATTATGATATTGTTATAAGCTTATGGGGGCCAGGGAGTGGAATATAGTGGTTTGAATGTAATTTGCTTCCATAATCTCATAAGGAGTGGTACTATTAGGAGGTGTGGCTTTGTTGCAGGAAGTGTGTCACTGTGTGGGCATGCTTTGAGGTTTCCAATGCTCAGGATATCACCCATGTCTCAGTTGACTACCTGTTGTCTGCAAGATGTAGGACTCTCAGCTACCTCTCCAACACCGTGTCTTCCTGCTTGCCACCATGCTCCCCGTCATGAAAATGGACTGAACCTCTGAAACTGCAGTTTGCTACCTCAATTAAACGTTTCCTTTGTAAGAGTTACCATGGTCATGGTATCTATTCACAGCAATAAAAACATTATTATTATTTTATTTTTGCCTTCTTAAATTTCAGAGAAAAAAGAGAAGAGATAGCTATGACATCTTAACTCATTTGGGCAGATAGAGCAAAACTCCATAAGCTTGGGTGTTTTATAAACAACAGAAATATATTTCTCACAGTTCTTGAAAGCAGGGGACCCAAGTTTAGAGCACAGGCATTCTTGGTACATAGTGAGGGCAAGTTCTTGACCAGAGAGAGTGTTTTCTCCCTGCATCCCCTCATAGCAGAAGAGGTGAAGGACCTGGTCACCTCCCCAAAGGTCCCAAATCCTTCTGCCATCCACTTGGGAGTTAAAATTTCAACCTATGAATTTTGGGGGACATAAGCACCCAGATCAGAGTATATGAGAAATAGGGCCACTTATCAAAAAGCATGGCTCCCTTCTGAAGCATATTGCAGCAAGGCTGCTGCTGGTGCTGCCTTGCCCAGTTTCTTTACAGAGATAGGCTAGTCTACAAATAATAGAGGCAACTTTGGATGACCTTCGTATAAGTAAAATCTTGGGGCACTACCCATACAGGGTGCCCAGGGCAATGAGAGATGGAACAGGAGCTGCCTTCCACCTTCTCACCTGCTGGGGAGGCTGCTGTTGCCATATGACGGCCATACTACATTTTCAACATTATTTAAAATTTCCTTTGCATTAAAAACTTACACAAAAATTCCCTTTGTGTCCTTCTGAGGTATATGTTTTTAAGACACAGCATCCTAAGATAGGAGTTTGTTACTCTGTTGGGCATTTGCTTGTTTGGGGAGTGGGGAAGCCCTTTATGTTATGGCAACAGGAGTTTAATTTAGGCAGTTCAGCAGGTGAGGGAAGAACTGAGGAGACAGACAGTAGATGCGGCAAGCTAGAGGTGTCATTCCTGTAAACACGGGTACCTCAGAATGGGAGAACAGAAGGAGCATCTGGTGTCAAGGGGCAGTCATCTTGCAGATATAACACCATGACCATGAGGGCTGTCTTGGGGTTTCTATTGCTGCAACAAAACACCGTGACCAAAGACACTTGGGGAGAAAAGGGTTTGTTTAGCTACACTTCTGTTGCACTGCTCCTCACTGAAGAGAGTCAGGACAGGGACTTAAATAGGCAGGGTCCTGATGCAGAGGCTGTGGAGGGGTGCTGCTTACTGGCTGTCTCCTCATGGACGGCATAGCCTGCTTTCTTATAGAACCCAGGACCACAAGACCAGGGATGGCATCACCCATAATGGCTGGATCCTCCTCCACCAATCACTAAATAAGAAAAATGTCCTATAGGTTGTCTAATAGCCCAATCTCAAGGAGGCATTTCTCAGTCGAGGTTTCCTCCTCTTAGATAACTCAGTTTGTGTGCCAAGTTGGCATAAGACTAGCCAGAAACAAGGGCCAAGCTCAGGATCAGAGCACGGAATTACAGAAAAGTCTTTGTGCCCCAGGTGAGGTTCTTAAATCTGGGGCCTTGTAAACATTGGCAGCCATCAAAGGCTTCTAAATGTGCAAACATCAAATATTAATACAAAAATTTGAAAATTAGCCAGAAATTACTCTGAGGTGTTTCTGGCAGCCTCACTCACGTGGTATCACGTGAGTTCACTGCAGCTTTGGTCTGAACACACAACGCATGCACTTTGTGCTGCATGAGCCATCTGGCCACAGTGCCAATGAATTCCTTCAGGAACCCCTCCTCTCAGGCTTGAGAGCTCGTGTGCTGCTAGCTGCAGTGTTTTTACTGTAGGCACAGCATCCTTCTCTTGTGGAAAGAGAGTAGCTCAATCATAGAAAGTGAAGATTTTTGAACTTATTCCTATGATCTTTCCTTAGCATGGAAATCTCTAACTTATCCCTGCATTGGACTGTGTTAGACAAACAGGTAAGTCCATCTCATTAGCATGCAGGTTTGTCTGTCTTTAATAAATGGTAAATTTACACGTGTAACAAAGAACTGTAAAATAAATTTATGATTGTCAGTAAAGTTTGATTTGCATACTTCTTTTATGTAACTATATTTCTGGGGCTGTGTAAAAAATTGTTTGGTGGGCTTAGTAGGTAAAGGCACTTGCTGCCAAGACAGATGATCTGAGTTCAATCCCCAGGGTCTACATGGTAAAAGAAAAGAACCTTTATGAGGGCACATATGCACACACACACACACACACATACACGCTTAATAAATAAACTATAAAAATTATTTGTTGAAAAGGAGTGGCAAGTGGAGAAAACTTAAGAAATCTTTCTCTGTAGCACCCTTAGATTGCTAATCTAACGCTAGATCATCTTTCTCCCATGTTCTTGTTACTGAATAACAAATGTAGAATTTGTTTGAATGATACTTAAAATTTGTTACTCACTGCTCAATACATCTACTATAATATTTATTCACGACCTAAAAGTCTATTTATGTTAATAAAATGACCACATTATAATAAATAACTGCATTTATGCTCAAGTAACCCTTAAGGGTGACCCTTGGGTCTGGTTTGTGGCCTCAGTTGCTGACTTGTACCTACAAATGCATAGTTGCCAACTTGAACTTGAATCCGGAAGTGCTGGTCAGAGCCAAGAAGCAGAATTGGGGAGAAAGCACTCCGGGACTCAGTGCTGGGGTCTCTGTTGGGATCCAAGATTCCAAGGGCCATTCTGCAAACTTGTCCTCTGCGTCCCACCGAGCTACCTTAGGGTTCCCCGAGGTAGTCATTTCCATTTCCTTTCGGCCAGCAGGCCGGTCCACAGGGCTTTCTGATGGGCCTATGGGATATTGTGGCAGTTTAAATGTAACTGGCCTTCATAATCTCACAGGGAGTGGCACTATTAGGAGGCTTGGCTTTGTTGAAGTGGGTATGGCCTTTTGGAGGAAATGTGTCCCTGTAGGGGTAGGTTTTGAGATTCTCTAGGCTCAGGATACTGCCCAGTGTCTCAGTTGACTTCCTGTTACCTGCAAGGTGTGGGACTCTCAGCTACTTCCTCAGAACCATGTGTGCTTGGATGCCGTTATGCTCCCTGCTGTGATGATAATGGACTGAACCTTTGAACTGTAAGCCACCCAATTAAATGTTTTCATTTACAAGAGTTGCCGTGGTCACGGTGTCTCTTCACAGCAAGAGAAACCCTAACTGAGACAAATATAAACATAAAATTATAGTATTTGTCCTGAAACCTCCCCTGAGCCTTAACTTCAAGTGCAGTGAAGGATCTCTCCTTTCTCCTGGGTCCTGTGATGCAAGACCCAGGAGATAAAGAAACAGGAGATTCCTTGAGACAAGACCCATCTTCTCCTTCCCTAGTGGTTTTTCTATTGGGGTTGGTTTTGTTTGTTGTTGTGGGCTTCAGGGAGAAAACCATGGCAAGTGTCTCTTGCAGATGTGATGGAACCAACATTTGTTACAAACCCGTTTAAAAGTCAGGTCATTTTGTGATACAATCAGTTTTTGTTTTGCACAAAGTAGGCCCAAATACTCTGTAAACTGGTGGGAATTGGCTTCCCAACAAACATTGAGTAAACACTTTTGGCTGAATTTTATCTTTCCTTGCACCTTTTGTGTCCTGTAAAGCTCCTTATAGTTTGCTTCACAACCACTTTTCTGCGTTACATTTCATTAGCACAGGGCACAGAAGTTACGAAGCCTGTGTAATTAATTGTCATTATCATCATGGAAGAGTGTGCACTATGTGCCAGGCACTGAACGAAGAACTTTACAGAAACCAGCTCTTTGAATCCACAGATAATTCTGAGAGCTGACTTGTACTCCAAGCCCTTAGTACCTCAGAATGCGGTCTTGTCAGGAAGCAGGGTCTTTAGGGAGGCCATGCGGTTACAGTGAGGTCCTTAGGATGCGGTTGCTGCTCCTGTGTGAATGATGTGCTTACGGAAGAGAAAATGTGAGCACCCTGGGAGGCATACAGGCAGAGGATGTGACACAGGAGAGGGAAGCCACCACCAGTCCAGGAGGACCTGGAGCATCTCCTTCCCTCACAGTCCCCAGAGGGACCCAGCCCTGCCAACAACTCGATCTCAGGCGTCTGACCCTTCCGCCGTTAGATGATACGTTTGGTTGTCTAAGTCACTCCCTTTCTGATGTTTGTTGGGGCAGCCACAGCAAATGGATGTTGTAGGTATACTACTGCTACTGAATGATCTGTTATTCTCACTTTTAGATGACGGTGCTGAGGCACAGAGAAGAGAAGTGACTTGCTGAAGTTTACAAAATTAAGTGGAAGACTGTTTCCCCGGCTCTCTGTGGGGAATGGTAGTGGTTCTTCCTTCCCGATACCCACAGCATCTGGGAGAGTCAAACAGAGCATGTGCATCTCCTATGCTGGTGACCATCCTTCTGTGGGAGAGGAAACTCTGAGCTCAGGTGTATTTCCTATACCTAGGCACATCTGTCCCTTCGAGGCTTTTATTCATAGTCCGTGAACTTTTGATGGAAATGGATCTGGTGTTTGCTTACCTGAGAATGAGGGCTGTGTTAACAGTGAAATGTCATTTTGCTGTGGCCCAGCACTCCGACAGCCAGAAAGCTGTGGTTAAGACGTTCAGATGTTTCTTCTTGCTTCTGCCTTTAACCCCCAGTAGGGTAACAAGACAAAGGTATCTCTGTGTGCGTGCACACATCTACTGCTTCCTTAGACACACATTACCGTGGTTCCTTCGCTCACACTCATATTTACAGACAGAAACACAAGCATATCTGGACACATATGTAGATATAGGTAAAGTACACTTTCACCCCAGAACATGCTTAAACTCACTCTCAAGCAACACACCTACCCACTCACATCCTTACACACAAGCGTGCCTATTCTCACACCCTTTTCCACGTTTGTGTATGTTCATACACACATAGAAGCCACACATGGTTGAACAGCTCTCTGTCTCACCAGAGCGACAAACTAGTGTTGTCTTTGGTCAAGCTGCCTAGCAAACAGATCCTGATATAAGACGGGGTATGGACGTGATCTACCGAAAGGGTGTTTCTAGGGGACACCAGTGATGGAGAAGGCCAGCAATAGGCAAGGGGAGAAAAGGTTTGACATAGAAAGTCACAGCATTGCCTGACCTTTGATGCACTTGAGGTCAGATCACCTTACCCATCTCTCTGTCTTCAAGGCAAGAGTGTTTTGGACAGCCTGGGAACACAAACTCTAGATACTTCTGTGCATTGCTATAGCTGGGCAAATGATTCTGAAGCTGCTCATCCTTGGAACACTGCAAGGGGAAACCTCCCAGAAACAAACTCCCCATAGGAGGAGTTGAAGGCTGGCACCCGGACCTGTGGAAGGAGATCTGGTGAGGCACAGTATGTATGCATGCATGTGTTCAGAGCAAGGAGCAGAGGGATGGTGCATGGATGGGCGGGGGAGGAACAGGGTGCATGGATATTATTGCTGGCTCCTAAGGCTAATTGAGCAGGGTATGGACAGATAGCTCAGTGACGTAGCTTGATGGACAGAGGCTATTGCCCTTCGGGGGTCTTTGTGCTTCTTTGTCCAGGATATAACATCAGTGTGTGTGTGTGTGTGTGTGTGTGTGTGTGTGTGTGTGTGTTGGGGGGCAGCTCACTGGAAGTATTGTCTATACTCTGGAAGAGGTAGACAAGTTGAGGTTTCAGTTGTCTGGCCACCCCCAACCCTGTCCTTTATTCTTATATCCAGACTCAAATCCCAGCAATCAGCAAACTTGTCAGCTTCTAGCTGACTGCTACTGAGACTACCTGTACTGGTATCTGTGCCTAGAAAGGGGGTTTGTCAAGGGAGCACACAGGCTCTGGACAGGGTCGTCTCCACTTCTGGTTAATCTTTAGCAGATTGGGAGTCAATTGGTATATGCAGCATGGCAAAGTTCTCCAACCCAGGGGAAGGGCACAGGAAGAAACTAGATATTTTCTTAGCTCTCCTCTAGTAGGCACTATTTCACCCATGTTGTTGATGAGGAAACAGAGACAAGTGAGGCATAGGGAGTCACTCAGTTTTGTGGGGACAGCGGTGGCAGAGGGGTTCTGACTCCTGCTTGTGCCCTTAATGGTTGGTGAACTGGTTGGCTTTTGTTAACTTAATACAAGCTAGAATCACCCAGGACGAGGGGCCCTTAAATGAGGAATTGCCCCCATTAGACCAATCTGTGGACATGTGTGTGGTGCATTTTCTTGATTGATGATTGATGTGGGAGGGCCCAGATTCCTGTGGGCAGTGATACCCTTGGGCAGGTGGTCCTGGGTTATCTAAGAAAGCAGGCTGAGCCAGCCATGGGAACAAGTCAGTAAGAGCATTCTTCCATGGTCTTTGCTTTGGTTGCTGCCCTGACATCTCCCCTTTAGACTGTGAGATGGGAGTTGTGAGCTTAAGTAGACCCCTCTCCAAGTTGGTTTTGGTTAGTGTTTTTTCACCACATCAAAGAAGCAGACCAGGACAGCTGGGTTTTGCCAGGGTTCAAGGACCTCTGGAATGAAGCAGTGACAGGAGCGGACGTGGAGCCCCAAGTGTAGGGTCCCAGCTGGCCAAGCCAGGGAGCACCTGCTCAATCTAGATTATTTCCACAGAAGCAGAAGGTAGCCAGGACTTGTATTTCACTGGCCTAGCTAGTCTGGCAATTTACTGGAAAAAAACATCAGGGAGATTTAAACAAATAAAAACAGAATAAAAAACAAAAAAGGAAGGATGTATTTCTCATGAACCAGCAATAATTTTCAGGGACAGAACTCTTAAAATTCATATTTTAAGGTACTTTATTTGCCAGCACCCAGTCACGCTGAAATGTAAACCAGGTTTTCATTAGCGAACAGAACACATCCAACTGTCTGAAGCATTCCTGGTTCTAGGGTTGTTTCTAGAAAAAGGAAGACATTGCTTTATCTCTGTCTGAATGGTTACAAAGGTCACCAGGGTGGGACCTGTGGACAGACAGGGAAGCCCACCCCGAGAACAAATTCCAGCTTCAATGCCAGGCTGCAAAACTCCCTTGGTTACCCAAATGACAGCTCCACAACTTCAAAAATTAAACCTGGCCTGTAGCCAGGGGAAGGCGCTGTTAGCTGAAATGTATTACTTTTTTCTGCTAGAAGTTGTTGACCCAACAGCTGGTGCTGCTTTCAAGCAAGATTGCTTGTGGTCCTTAATGGATATTTGTTAATTTGTTGACAAAGTAGAGGTCTAAAGTTGCCTTTGGCCTTTTCAGTACAGTAGCTGAAAACCGATTCCTCAAACCAAGAAAGGATGGCAATGAGGACTTCCCAGCCTCAAGCCTCTTGCTCAGAGTAGTGGGGAGCTGAAGACGAATCTAGTGTGCCCCAGGCTTCTAGACTTTTGTTGGGGGTTCGGGGTAAGAACTTGGAAGTCTGCAGAGTCCAAAGCAAGCATTTTATGAGAATGTCATGCATTTTGAAAGTAGTTTTCTCTTCAGAACTTTTCTTTTGAGGTAGTTGTGGTTTCACACTGAGGTGAGCCTACCTTCTGCCCCTGCATTTTCTTTCCCCTCTGATGCATATGAAAAGTTCTGTGTTAAGTCTTTCTAGTTCCCGAGGACCCAGGCGTGTGTCCCGTGACACTGCAGAGTCTCAGCTGTTCTGCACCAGTGTCCAATTGTACGAATAAATGCTCTCGTTTCCCTTAATGGTATAGAGGCAAAAGTTGACCACATATTTTAGAAGTCCAGGCACTAAGGAAATTGACCTAATAAGTGGCCATAAGACAAACTATGAAAAAATAAAAGGACTAAAACAGGGCTGGAGAGATCGCTCAGTGGTTAAGGGCACTGACTGCTCTTCCAGAGGATCTGGGTTTGAATCCCAGCACCCACACGAAGTTCACTGGACAGTGAGATCTCATTCACTAGGCATGCACGTGGCACACAGACATACATACAGACAAAGCACCCATATACATAAAATAAATAATAGAATGCATAAAAGGATACAAGAGCATATTTATATGTATCGATGACAGAATATAAGAGTTGTGATATTTAAAGTAAGAGATGACATCATCAGAAATGATGTGAATTGAGTCAGTCATAAAAGGATTGTGACTCTGGCAAGTGAAAAACAACTGAAGTGAAAAATTAGAAAATTATTCAAACTATTATGAATAAGGCTTACAGATCCATATAGGTAAAGAATTATTCAGTTTTTATTTGAATTTTATTTGACAACTTATAAAGGATATGAAGAATTTGTTCAAATATAATGAAGCACCTTTTATCCACAGTGTCTTTTATTTCTACACTTTATCAGCTACACTGCACAGGGGTCGTGTCGCCATATTACCATCGTGGATAGATTTGCTCTGTGGAAGTCTGTTTTTTTGCTTCACTGTTTTGAAACAGTAAGTTGGCGTGTCGGCTCAGTGGTTAGAGTTTGCCCTGAATGCGTGAGGTTCTGAGTTTGAGCCCTAGGACTTGGTGAAAGATGGCTGTGGTAGCATTTACCTGTAATCCCAACGTTAGGGAGGTGGAGACAGGAAGATACTAGGGTTTGCTGGCTAGCTTCGGTGAGTGCCCCTGTCTCAAAAAGTAAGGTGGAAGGGTGGGACAGGTGGTTAAGAGCACCAGCTGCTGTTCCAAAGAACCCTAGTGCCGGTCCCATCATGCATATTGGGTGGCTTATAAGCAGTCTATAACTCCACCTTCATGGGAGCCGATGTCTTCTGGCCCTCTTTGGCACCTCATTCACACATGGCACGCATGTATGTGCATGCACACAACCCGATATGTTAATTTTATGTGTATGAGTGTTTTATATGTTAATTTTATGTGTATGAGTGTTTTGCCTGTATGTGTGTACCACAAGTACGCTTGGTGTCCCTAGAGTCCAGAAGAGAGCACTGATATTCTAGAGCTGGAGTTACAGGCAGTTGTGAGCTACCATCCAAGTGCTGGGAACTGAACCTGGGTCCGATGGAAGAGCGCAAGTTCTCTAACCACTGAGTCTTTTCTCCTAAACTAGGTGTGGAGGAGTCTTTTACCTTAGCAACCAGGAGGCAGAGATAGAGGGAAGTTCTAGGCTAACCTGGTCTACCTAGTGAATTCCAGGTCAGTCAGAGCTACATAGTGAGATATTTCTAAAAAATAAGGTGGGAAATGAATAAGGAAAACACTCAGCATTGACTTCAGGTCTCCACATGTCTATCCACATATGTGTGTATGCACTTTCCCCATACATGTGCACACATGGGAACACACACACATAAAAGAAAACACAATAAAATGTTCTAAAAAGTATCCAAAATCTGAATAAGATTAGAGAAATACTCATTTTAACAGCTATGGAGTATTAACATTATATTAGTCAAACTAAATAAGATATACAGACACCTTTGATTTGCGAAAAGAAACCACTTGTATTGCTGGCTATTCTGTAATTGTCCTTGTCCTTAAAGTATAAGCTGGAGGCTCTTAACAAGAGTTATACAACCACTCATATCCTCTGACTTGGTCATTCTTCATTGGGATTCTTTCCTAAGGTAATAATCCAAGTGAGAAAATAAAATCATTTGTACAGGATATATATGGCAGCATGTCCCTAATAAGAGAAGATTAAAACTGCCCAACTATGCAACAACTGAAATGGTTCAGTGGCTCATGATGCATCGGAGTCCTCTCTGACCACTAAGATAGGATGGTATGTGAGCTCTGCTCACATGTATGGAAACATGTACACAAAAGCAGAATGCAGAGTCAAGCAGCTGCTCTCACAACTTCACAAGAAACACGGTCTGTGCTTTGATGAGTCTGGAAAAAAATACAGAGAGCTGGGACTTTTATATTCATAGAATTCCTCTGTATAAATTTATTTAAACATTTATGGAACATCTATGTGGTGAAGATGAAATGCTGGTTTAAAGTTCATTCCTGTGGAAACCATGCAGTAATCTAAACATCTTTTCTAACACACAGGCTGTGCCAGCCCGTCTCAGAGAGCTGACCTTGCTGTTTCTCATGGGTGGGCTAGCCCCTCGCCTGCCCAAGAAGCCATTTTAAGGATGCGCCTACAGTCTCGGGTCCCCTTTTCTTCAGTTACTGTCTTCTCACTTTTCCTTCAAGCAAATGCTGTCTAGAACCCAGAGGAGGGACTTACAGTAAAACAAAGGGAGGGTAGGACTGTCCCAGCCACCTGAGGGTCTGACCCTGGACCTTTGGTCTTGCAACCTTCAAATCTTCTAATGTACCAGAGGGCATTATCTTAGGCGACTTCCTGTTTTCTTTTTCCTCAGATATCTATGTAGCCCAGGCTGACCCAAACTCATGGGCCTCCTTCCTCAGCTTCTCCAGTTCTGGAATTACACTATACCTAGCATACTCAGGAAACTTTTAACATTGTTTCCCAAGACAGTTTCAGCTGACTACAAAATGAAACAAAATGAAATGAAAGGAAACCAGACACAACAGAAACATGTTAGCAGAAACATGGTTAACCATCCTAACAAGCAGATCATGGACACAGTCCAATCCAGACTGCGTAATTCTGTGGTTCTAAGTATTTTCATTTTTTTATTCTGCCAGTCTCAGAGCGACAACTTTGTTCTTTGCTAGCTTTGGTTGTGGTCCCAGCATGGTTGCCGGGATTTCAGCCCACAAACATGATATATTCTACCAGGACCATATTTTTCTCTTTCCTTCTAAAATCTAAAAATTCTTTGCCAAAAATCTTCCTTCTGTTGCTGCCACAATCCTCCACTTCTCATTGGGTGGAATAGTAGGCCACATTCATGTTTTAACCAATCACTGTCAAGGGACTGAGATGTGATGATGTTTCAGGTTAGACTTATCAAGTCCCTGCAAAGGGCGGTGGGGTCAGGTGGGTGTGTGGGTAGGTTCTCCTTACTTTCCAAGGTTCTCCGTTTTCCTTCCTTTGTCTAGAAAGCTGGGGTTGTTTGTCCACTCTACCCCACTGCCAGGGATCGTGTCTGTATCCCAAACCACATGGCAAGTGAATGTGAAGAGATATTGAAGCTATAATGGGGATTCTCTCCACACTATAAAGACCTGGCCAGAGGTAATTGCTCTCCCCTTACTGGCAGTTAGGTGTATGCCTGGCTACAGTTACCGTCTTGGTGGGAGCAAGAGAAAAAGAGGTGAAGATCAAACAGGGGTTCTCCTGTGCTCTCTCCTCTTTTTCTCTCCCCCTTTTCTTTCTCCTTGTTTCCCTCTTCCTCTCCCTCCCTCTTATTTCTAACCCCTCCTTATTCATAGATTTGACCCTGATTTTCCTCCCCAGTTGACCTGAGAACATTTTCTTCTCAGAGGGTTAAGAAGGCATTCCATGCATTCTGTCCATAAAACATAATCTAGGGCTGTGGGTGTGGGTGTGGCAAGTGCTGTCCCATCTAGATTTCCACAGGGAAAGTTTGCCTTGTTTGGAACTGCTCAAATATCCTTGCTCCATGAAGACAGAGTCAATATTTCTTACCCTCATATTGCCTTTGAGTTCAAATTCAGCCTGGTCTCCCTCACAGCTCTCTTGTTCCTTTTTAAAGGTTCACATTGCACAGGGTAAGACACTACAAAGACATGTCCCTCTTGTGACTCTCTTCATTTCTTTGAGATTTACCCTTTATTGGATAACACGTGCTTACAGATCCACTGGAGAGACAGAGCACTGAGGTCATTAATCCCAGCTCCGTCTTTAGTCTGGTCTGTTTCAAATAGTCCATCTATAACACAGGAATACACAAGCCTTAGGATATAAACATGTTATCTCCTCCCAGAGAAATAATTATGTTCTTTTGTAAGTTATTTAAAGTTTTATTTAAATATTAAAGCAAATAAACTTACACTACAGAGTAGCAGAAAAACTAGCATGAGTTTTAAGGTTCATTTGTAAGACGGGACGAGCTTGAGGTAAGATAGGATGCTATGCAGAACTTTAAGGTTCCTAGCTGAGGTCCAGGGATATCAGCAATAATTGCTGTAAACAGGCCGACTAATGTGAGGACCATTTACTGAGTCATTGTTCTTCCTTACCGTAGCAGTTAGTCCCTTTGCTTCTGATTTGAGGACTCAGGACTGGCATCCTATAACAACATTAATGTTGGAGCTGGTTCTTGCTTGGCGATTGTGATTGGCACTCATCCCAAACATGACTTCACGGCGAGGCCAGCACTCACCGCAGAGGCTGAGGCTGCATAGGACATGCTCTGAAGCCTGCCGCCTTTCAGTGACACTTGGTGTCATCAGTGACACTTGGCGTTGTCTTTAATGTGGGCAAAAGGGAAACAGGTTCTTGTTACAGTACAAACTGTGTTCCTGGAAAAAGATGCATTAAAATCTCAACTCCCACTCCTCAGAGGACATCTTTATTTGGAAATAGGTCATTTAAGAGTTACATTCTCTTTCTTTATTTGGTAAGTGCTTGTGTGCGCCACCATGCACACTTGGAGGATGAAGGGAGAGATTGGAGCAATCTCTCTGTAAACCACAGATCCCAGCCAACCACCAGGCACCAGGAGTGAGTACAGGGTAAACTGTGTCGCCCAACCCTCAGAAGGTGCCTCTGTGTTGGCACTGTGCCTTTGGATGCCTAGTTGCTCCAGCTGTGAGGCAGTAGTTCATCCCGAGAGTGTTATCCAGGTACTGTTTAGCCTATCTATCCATTCCCTGCATGATGGTCTTTCCTTTGCAACCACATTAAACCCATCATGTCCTCATACCCAGACTCCATGCTGGACAGTACTATGATATGAGACTTGCTAAAACATCCCCACCACTTTGGGCTTGCCCAAGCAATATTAATTTTAATAAGCATTAAAGAGGTGCTGGTGTTACTTGATAAGGATGATGTAGACTATGAAATTCTCATAAACCTCTCCTGAAAATCTCATCTGCTGCTGCTTAGCAGCTTATCTTTTTCTAGAAGGAAGAAACTGATACATCAAGGTGCAGACCCAGCTGAAGGTGTATAAAATGAGAGCAGCCGGTTACAGGGGTGTGAAGTTAGAGGATCTTATGGCAAAAGGGAATGCTCAACAGGACCTGCTCCTCTGGTCAGAGAGCTCTGAGTTTGTCCTGTAGCTGACATAAAGGTCTTTGTTCCCTTTTTGCATTATATCTCTCTTTAAATCAGCCTGAATTGGGAGCTGAGAGAGTTCAATTGATATCATTTTTGAATTGCAAGTACAAGGACCTGAGGTCCATCCCTAGAATCTTTTTTGAAAAAAAAAAAAAGCCAGGATGATGACAGGTACTTGTAATCCCAGCAACAGGAAATGGGGACAAGGGTTGCCTGAGGCTCGCTAATCAGTTAGGTTAGCCTACTTGGTGAGTTTCATGTCACTGAGACCCTGTCTAAAAAATGATGGATAGCAACCTGGGGAACAACACCTGAGATGGTCCTCTGACCTCTATGAACATGCACACATATGCACCTTCATATACATGCATGCATAGGCATCCTCATACATGTGCACCCGCCCCTACACACAAGCTGAGATGAGCAGGTAATTCCTGAGTAAACTGTGGTGTTTATGAGTTGTACCAGGCTGACTATGGGGAAAAGCAATAGGGGCGATTCACTTATCCTAAATGATGGTGACATTTTGGGTTGCCTGAAAACGCTGGGTATGGTTGACAAAGTGATAGCATCAATCCACAGGGGTCAGAGGGAGATGCCAACCTACCAAACTCTGTAGAGGGGTGTGTGTGTGTGTGTGTGTGTGTGTGT
>LOEQ01000396.1:377211-393912 GCA_001685075.1 Bramus lutescens
CTGTAATTGGGAGGCATTGTCTGCCTGAAGGATACAGTGGGCTTCACACCGACCCCAGCTTGGGACAGTGTGCTTCCTGCGTGGTTTCTGTAGCTTTCATTCTCACTCACAGACATTAATTCTGGAAGGGGAAGGCAAGGGCATTGGGTTAATAACCTGTGGCCATCCATACTGTGTGCCAACCACAGGGACTTTGTACATAGAGCCTCACTTGATCAGGGTAAGACTTTCTGAAGAAAGTCATAGGGCATATGCCTTTGATACCAGCACTTGGGAGGCAGAGAGAGGTGGATCTCCGTGAATTTTAAATCCAGCTTGGTCTATGTATGTAATGAATTTCAAGCCAGTCAGTGATACAAACAAACAAGCAAACAAGCAACAAAGTAAATGACTAAAGTTTATATAAAGGTCGTGTAATGACTATGACTTTCATAGTACAAGAGCGTATAAGACACAGAGGACAAGAAATGAAAGAAAATGTGATGTAATTTATACATTACTTAGTTCAATGTAATCACTCCACAATGTACCTGTATTTCAAAACTTCATGTTACACATTATAAATATGTCTATGATGTGTACAATGAACTAAAAAATAAAGAGGGGAAAAAAAAGGAACAAGGCTATGCAAATAAGAACTTTTTCAGAACAGGAAAAGAGAAACAAAGCCATTATAACCACACTGGTCCAGCTCAATGGATGGACACTTCTTTCACACCAACGCTCTTGTGCTCTGGGTGTCAGCTGTCTTCCCACCTTAGTCCTGTTTAGCTTCTTTAGCTGTCCTCTGCTGGCCGAGTCTGCTCATTCATTTCCCGGCTGCCCAGACCAGAAATAACCACTCAGAAACTGTATTAATTGCAGTACTGTTTGGTCAATAGCTTAAGCATATTTCTAGCTAGCTCTTCCATCTTAAATTAACCCATTTCTATTATTTTAAATTTTACCACGAGGCTCGTGACCTACCGGCAAGGTTCTGACTGACGGTTCACGTCTTTCTCTCCTCTGGAGGCTCCATGGTGTTTCAGTGACTCTGCCTTCTTTCTCCCAGCATTCAGTTTAGTTTTTCTGCCTATCTCTATTCTTCCCTATCACAGGCCAAAACAGCTTCTTTATTAATTAATCAATAAAAACAACACATACACAGAAGGACTTTCTATACCAGTCATTGGTTTCTGTCATGCACCCTGGGGGCTCACTGGCCATCCAGCAGAGCCTAGGTGATGAGCCCAGGTGAGAGACTTTGAAAAACAAGGTGGTGATCTCTGGGGGAATGATACTTGAGTTTGAGCTTTGGCCTGCACACACATGTGCACACATATACATACACATGTACCCCCCAAAACACACCCTGAACACACAAGTATACACATAAAATAATTCTTTTAAAAATTTTTGTTTTTTTGTGTTTGCGTATACTCATGCACACATGAGCACACCTATGTGTGGCAGCAAAACCACACATAGGATGTTTTTCTCAATTAGTTTCTACTTTTTCTCTTCCTTTTTTCTTTTCTTCTTTCTTCTTACTGAGACAGGATCTCTTACTGAAGCAGGAGCTCACTGAGTTGGCTAACCTGGGTAGCCAGCAAGCCCTAGGGATCCTCTGCCTCCCCAGTGCTAGGATCAGCGGTGTGGGTTACCAGGCCCTGTCTTTATGTGACTGCTTGGGATTGACTCAGGTCCTCATGCCTACACAGCAGACACCTCACAGGTGACGTCATCCCTCCAGCATGAAATCTTATTTTTGGAGATAGGTTCTGACAATGTAGTCCAGGCTAGCCTTGAACTTATTATGTAGTTGAGACTGGCCTTGAACTCAAAGCAGTCTTCCTGCCTTAGTCTCTTGAGTGCTGGGATGACAGGCTATTCTCTTCCTTGGCAATTCCTTGATATTCATGCTGGCTATCTGGTTATGTCTCTATCCCTTTGCCCTAACATCTTCTTTTCTTCCCTCATTTGGTGTTGTCGGATTTTTCTTTGGGCCACCAGTTTACAAATAGCTACATGGAGACTTACTATTAGTTGTGAAAGCTCGGACTTAGCTTAGGCTTGTCCCTTTAGCTCTCATAACCTAAACTAACCTGTTTCTATTAATCTACATTTCGCCATGTGTCTTTTTACCTTTCATTCTGTGTGTCCGACTCCCTCTGTGTCTTGGCATCTCCTGTATGTGCATCTCGATTCATCGCGAGTTTCTTTCCTTTCCCCAAAAGGCCTGCCTATCTTTCTTGCCTAGCTATTGGCCATTCAGCTTTTTATTGCACCAATCACAGCAATACATCTCCACACAGTGTACAAATATTCCACAATGATTTGGTTCAGTTTTCCGGGGAAGGTTTGGCAGGAGTCAGTGTAGGACTAGGGCTAGGAGAGGCAAAGTAGTGTATTGTATAGTGTTGTTTTAGGATGTTAGGCAGCACGAAAGTTCTTTGTGGCTCTAGGGTTGCTCTAGGGATGTCCAGAGCAGTCCTGTTTACACTGCAAGATCCTCTTAGCCATGTCTGACTGGGAGAAGAAAAACATCTTACCTAAGTTTTGATAGTCAGATTCTCTTCTCCAGGAATTTAGACTTGAACCTGGGAGCAAGTTGGTTATTTAGTGTCCCTTTGTGTAGCTGCGATGTGATACCCTGTGAACTGTGTGGGTTGTGTGCATTGTACAGTGGGTTGAAGATCAGGAGGTGCCAGTCCACAGAGAGAGCCGAAGATGAGAGATGGAACTGAATCATAATGACTTTCAGCTCCTCCTTCTGGCTCTTTCTTGAGAAAGGTTGCATTCTTCCTCAGTGGCTGTTGTATGATAAACAAATGTGTTCCCCCATTTCTCCTCCCAAGCTACATCAAGTGGGATTCAGTTTCTTGCCACCACAGAAAGACCAACGGGGCATGTTACTCACTAGAATTCTATCATTTAGTGACACATAGGATTTCTTATGTTTTCAGAGGATGGGGAACATGGAAATAGGTGGTCCTGGTCAAATCTAAGTCCTCATGGGAATTTGGAGGGGTTCTGTGTGGGTGGATGAATATGGGCAGAAACCCCCTGCATCACAAGTAGACCCCTGAGAGAGGCTGACTAGACTTCTGGAGTGTTGTTATTTTCCTTCAAGTTTTGATATAATTTGAAGCAGAGCAGATAGCTAAAAGTCTAGTGAGTGCAGACGGTATTTAACTGTGCTGGCAGGACGTCCCCTTCTGATGAGTGTTTTCTTTCTGGTCTTTAGCATGTGCTTTGTGGGCTGTTTTAAGGAGACTGAGTCTGTATTAATTTCTTCTAATGCTCAGTATTTCTCTTCCTTTCTGCTGCTCCGTCTGACCCGATATGGTGTCATTTGGGTTGTATTAGACATTTCTTTTCTTTTTCTTTTTTTTTTTTTAAAGGGTGAACATTATACATTTCATCCAAAAATGCTATTTCCGGGTCTACAGTTCATCTCTGCCACTGCATTTTCCTGGTTCCTAAAGGACTCTGGTACAAATGTCCCCTCCCTTCACCTTGGACTCAGCACTTAAAAAAAAAAGTAAAGGGCATTAATAAGGCTGGAGGTGCTTCATGCCACAGGGTATAGATGGTACTGCTGGAAATGAGGAATCTTCCTCCCGAATGTTGTCATTTTGTTACTTCTCTGAGTCTGCTGGTGGCAGCTCAGTGTGGGGCTGTTATCTCCCAGCCCAAGCAGCTGGCTTTGGGCACCGGTCTGGAGTAGGAAAGATTGCTTCATGGCCCCAGTGGGGCATTTCACAATTTCCTTTTCCTTGAAAAATCTTTAAAAAGCCACCTAGGCTCTGCTACCTGTGTATTCACTTAGAGCTCCTACCACTTTGACTAAGTTCAGGAAACGCGGCAAACAGATCCCTCGCTGTGGAGAGGGTCACCCTGCTGTGGGCTGGCGTCTGGGACCAGGGTGCATTGGTTCCAGGAAGCAGACTCGTTTCATTCCAAGAATGCACATTTGACTCGGGCTGGGTGAGAACAATTATACTAGGGCGAGTTGATACAGAGATCAATAGGAAAAGTGCATGATCTAATGATGAAGTAGAGAGCAAGCATACAGAGCGTAACAGGTAAGCCTAGGGAGTGAAAGCAACGCCGCAAGGAGAGGAGGGATGCCGAGGGCCAATAGGAGTCCAACAGTGTGGAATGGATGCTGGAGGAAGCAGCCAGCTGATAGGGGTCTCAAAGAACAACTTGCAGCAGCCGTGAGTGAAGTCACATGACTGTGGCCCTCCAGAGCGCGGCAGCAGTATGAGCAAACACGGAAGTGTGGAATGTTTGGGAGAGAAGTAGCTCGCTGAAATTTTCAGCCAAGAAGTGGGCTACGAAAGACAGGGTTACCGAGGTAAGAGGCAGCTGTGTACTGCACTGCAGGGCAGGGGAACTAGGTATTCTCTTCTAAGTGCTGGCCACCATCAAATCAAGCTGCTATTGCATTGACTGAGGAGTTGTCCTCTATGGGTAGTCTGAGTGGGGAGGCTTCTCCGGGACTCCTGGGAAGTGTATGGTGGTGAAGGCAGAACTGAAGGACTGGTGATTGGCTGGATATGGTAAGGTGCTGAGGGTCTGAGCAGGAGAAGGGCTGTAGGGGGCAGTAGGTACACAGATAGGCAAGGGGAATCAAAGTTGGGTGATCAGGCCTTGGAGGTCCTGGATTGAAAGTCCCCCATGGAGGTCAAACTCTAACGCAGAGGCAAATGTTAAGAATCATAACAAAGAACTGGAGAGATACCTTAGGGGTTAAGAGTACTGACTGCTTTTCCAGAGGTCCTGAGTTCAGTTCCCAGCAACCACATGGTGTCTCACAACCATCTGTAAAGAGATTTGGTGCCCTCTTCTGGCCTGCAGGCATGCATGCAGACAGAACACTATAATAAATAAATAAATCTTAAAAAAACATAATAAGTCTGAATAGTGCAGATTAGGTCAGAAGTTAGAGGTTAACTCAGTGGCTTGCACAAGAATGTTGTGACCCTGGTTACTTTACCAGTCAGCCATATTTAGCCAATGCCAATGATGCGATTCCATATGTTACAAGATGCCACAAGAGTCTGTTAAGGGTTCTCAAGAATTTATTTAGGTATAAAATAGGGGTAAAAACACACACTAATATAGAATGAGTTAGATGCCACCGCTGTTCCATCTGCCTTTGTCCATCATTCTGTCCGGGGTGAAGAGCAAGCCACCGGCTCCACTCAGACCTCCCACGAGAGCACGGTAGCAAGAGAGTGAGTGAGCCTCTCCTCTTATGACTGCAGACCTAGTGGCTTAGGGGCTGCTCTAAAGGCCCCTCTTTAACCTAGTGGAGCCTTTAAAACATCTAACTTCTGAATAAGGTCATGTTTTGAGGGACTGAGGATTAGGACTTCAGTTTATGGACTTTTGGAGGAGCATAAAATAGCTTATAACAATGAAATATCCAGGAGTGAAACTTTTGTGAAGAAACTAAGTTTAATGTTGAACTTACTAATTTTAAGGTCCCTTGAGACACATGGTAAAGATGCCAGGCAAACAATTGTAGACATAGTATGTGGGGTTCTGAATCAAAGTCTGGGCTGGAGAATCAAATTTAAGAATTGTTGATAGTTTTCCAAAAGCCACAGGAATCCCTTCAACTGTGTGTGTATGTGTGTGTGTGTGTGTGTGTGTGTGTGTTTGTGGGTAAGGCACTTACTTGCAAGAAACCAGAATCCCAGTTGCACAGCATTCAATTCCCCAGAAGTTCTCACCATCTGCAAAGGGCCCACGTAAACAAAACCATCCATATAAGCCAGTTACAATGTAGCCATTAGGTGCGCAGGAAAGGACTTTTCCATGCAGAGATTTATTTACAGCAAAGAATCCTAACTGCTACATCTTTGAAATGCTGCTCATGGTTAGTAAAAAACAAACAAAAAAAAACCACCCAGCAAATTAAAAAAACATGATGAAAGGAAAGGGAAAAAAATTACTCCACACTTCATATTCTGGGTCAGTTCTCATTCGAGCCCTGTCTGTGTGGCAAATGACCTTGTGCAGCCTTTGACATCCTTCCATTACTCCAGGGCTTCTGTGACAATGTGGTGTGTGATGTCAGCGGGGAACCTGCTTTGAACGGAGACACAAACAACCCTCAGCTAACAGGCTGGAAGTTGGCGGACAGACATATCTCCATCTTGATCCTTGTAGGAGAAGGAATAACGGTCAGAATCCTTGTTCATTTCCTCAGGAGGAATGGTCCCTGAAACGCTCGATTCTACAGTGCCTTTGGTTGGCTTTCTCTTCCTTCCAGGCTCTATAGTTTTTTTTTTTTAGAATGAATTAAGTTCCCAGCACTTTTGTTTCAGTTTACTTAATCCAGGAACTGTGTCAAACCCTCACCCCAGAAACAGCCGTCCTCAATCTCAACACCAATCTCACATTTCCCAGTGTCAGGGGCAGAAATTAACTTATAGAAGAAGTTAGTCTATTCAGCCTCGAAGAGCATGTTTTAGGCTAGCGAAAACAAACCCCAAGGCATGTGCGGGATGAGGTAGCTGGAGTTATGCCCAAGTGAAGGAGCCGCTCTTTCTGAGTCATGCACGAGAGTCAGCCCTGTGTTGTTACACACAGATCCTGTCACAAGAAATTCATTGTGGTTCCCTGATGACTGCATTCCCCAAAGTTTTTTCAGGACAGGTCTTATGCTTGCCAAGTAGAGATCTCTGAACTATGGCATTTTGTTCCTTGTACCACTTATGTGGGTAAGCGAAGATAGCAGAGGGCATAGGCTACGGGGAAAAAGGAACGGGGCTCACATCCATCTACTATCTATTATGTATGCAGCCTCAGGTATTGCTATTAACAGTTTAGCCGTGGAGAGGGCTGGGTGAAGCATGCCCTGTTGTGAAGTCTGCTCCATTGGTCTGGCTATAGTCTTTTCTTGTGACTTGAGTATTCTAGGCATTCCAGATTGGTGACCGTCGCTTTAGTTTTGGGTAAATAGGCGCATCCTGGATCCAAAGAAAAGATGCCTGGTGGACCAGAGAAGGTGTGGGTCAGGAGAATAAAGGTCACAGCTGTAGCAGAGCACCTGGGGTGGACGCTGCTCTTAGGCCCTTTTTGACATGGTTTGTAAAGATGGGACAGACGCCTGCTACCCAGCGTGTGAACCATCTTCTTACTCCATTCCAAAGACCCCAGTGTTCTTGAAGATGCAGGACTACATTTCTGCAGATGCGGTGCCTTCAACATTGTCTTATTTTCCAAAAAGGGCAGCAAGAGTTGGGCATGAAGCCAAGTTTCTGTTCCCGTTGCTCCTAAGCATCTCCTAATGACTTTGCCATGGCTGATGTCCGTGGGTCATGGGGTTGCACAGAAGTGTTGACCAGGGATGCTGGCTGCTACCGCAAGAAGACATTGACATTTCGTTATCTCAGTTTTTTCTTCCTCTTGCACACAAGCGCAATTATCTGATTTCAACCGCCACTGCCCCACAGAACTTTCCTTACCACCACGTTCCCGCTTAGAGATCACTATGGGTCTCTTTCTGGAAGTGCTCATTCTATAGCGCTTGGCGCCACTGTCCATGTTTCTGCAGTACTGAGCACCACTGGTTAGCACTGGGAAGCCCTGGGAGCCACTGTTCATGTTTCTACAGCACTGGGCACACTGCTTCCGCAGTCTTGGGCAGTACTGAGCATCTCTGTCTATGCTTCAGCAGCAGTGGGCACCACTGTCCCTGATTCTGAAGCACTGGATACCACTGGCTACACCCCTCTCGGCTTTTCCTTCTGTATTGTTGTTTCCTGTGTCTTTCCCCATCTTTCTGACTGTCTCTGGTGGATTCTTTTTGTCTCATTTACCTCCAGATGCTGCTGTTCCTTTGTTTTTCATCCTGTCTTCTTAGTTTACCTTACATCCTAAGTTTTTTTTGTTCATTTTATACCTACTTCTATTTGTATAATTTATATCTTATTCCTGAGAGTGCATGCATGTGTATTCAACTGGCTACAGAATTCTAGAATTCCTTCACACTGAAGGTAACTATAAAAGATCCACCCTTTACTAGAAAGCCAGATCTGCTTCAGCTCTTTCCTTTTCCAAATGTGTGCTCGTCCTGTGTTTTCAGCTGTGGGGATCTTAGGCATCATTTCTCACATCCACCTTTGTGTACCCCTCATATACAGTCGGTAACAAATTCCTGTTCATTCTGCCTACTTCACACATCTCCTGTTTACCTTGTAGGCAGAGGCTGCTTGTTCATTTCCCAGCTGCCCTGACCTGAAATAATCACACAGAAACTGTATTAATTACAATACTGTTTGGCTAATAGCTTAAGCGTTTTACTAACTAGCTCTTATATCTTAAATTAACCCATTTCCGTTATTTTGCAATTTACTACGAGGCTCGTGGTTTACCGTTAAAGTTCCAGGACAGTTGTCTTTCTCCTTCAGCAGCTACATGGATGACTCCATTTTCTCTCTTGCTGCATCTCTGTTTGGATTTCCCATCTGGCTTTACTTTGTTAAACCATTGGCCAAAAGCAGCTTCTTTATTAAACAATGGCAATAAAACATATTCACAGCATACATCACCTCACACATCTTAGCTTCTTTCTATAATCCTGTAATTGGTCTTCTTAGCTCCACCATTACCATAGTCAATATTTCCTTCAAATACTTACCAGCGTGATCTTCATAAACACAAATCTAACCTTTCATTCTGTCAACCAAACTGGTCAAACTCTTTTGCCACCTGGAGAAAAATCCTTGGCCTCTTGGCCTATCCAAATTAAACTTCACAGTATAGCTTCTGTCCATCTTGCCAACTTTAATTTCATCAGAGACTTCTTCACACCACAGGGTGAATGAAGGAATGGAAACACAAGTGGGTCTATTGTTTAATTCAATAATAGGCACACTAGTTGCTCAAGCTTTTCTTCTAGATATGCATTCATGGGGTTGACAAGCCTGTAGGGTGTGCTGAGGAAGGTTTTAAAATTAAAACTAATTTTATCCTTTGTGACCCTGTCGGGAAGAAGCATGGAATTTCAGGACATATGTTCCTATTCAGTGTGACTTTATCCCTCAATGAGAACTGACAACACGAGGTGAATTTCCCTGAACAGTGAGCACTTCTCACCTGGAGGTGACCAAGCAATTGTGAGTGACCTGGCAGTCAGGTTGAGAACAGAGTGTACAGACGCTTTGTGAATTGTTAGGCTTCTGTGAGATGAGGAAGGGGCAAGCTCATCTATCTATCTATCTATCTATCTATCTATCTATCTATCTATCTATCTATCTATCTATNTTGTTCTGGCAATCACTCCAGGAGAAACTGTCATTGTTAGCTCCATTTTATTGAACAATCAAAAGCTCAGAAAGACTACAAGGAAGGTAAATGATGGAGCTGGACTCAGATTCTGCCTGGAATAGTTCTCCGTCTGTGTTCCCTAGTCAGTGCAATCAGCCTCACTTAGCACCTTCGTAGAGGTACAGGTTCTGAGAGCTCATTTGAGAACTACTGGACCAGAAACTCTGGGTGTGGGACCAGTGAGCTACACATCTGAGAAGTCCTTGCAGTGACTATGACGTTCACTACAGTTTGAGACTTACAGTCCAAAGAGCTTTGCACTTTATATGGTTATGTGAATGGGAAAATATTAGGAAGAACACTTCCTTCAAAGTTTTAGAGACTTTGAAAGGAGCGTATATGACAGCAACATCCATTCTGCTGCTCTCTTCATGGGAGGTCTGGGAATCCCCAGCTCCCAGAAGATTATAGTCCTGCAGATTTGACCCATTAACTTGAAACCAATTCTGGAATTATACTTTCTTGTACCTTCATGTATTGTTTTTGAAAGGAGCAACATGAACCTGGACAAAAGAAAAACAGAAACATTCAGAACAGGTTAGTGGCCGACTTAAAAGACGAAGATAGCACAGCAGTATCCCTAGTAGCCCTTTTATAGAATAAGCTCAATAATGGCAGGAAAATTTCATGTTTTGAAAAAAGCATCCAAATGGAACTACTGTTAGTATATGCTATCATTTATTTTGTTAATTCAGCAACATTTCAAGTGAGACCCAGACACCACAGCGTTTAAAAATAATGCAACCTTGCTCCCAAAGCAAATGGCAAGAACGAGAGGTCTCAATGGGGCTTTGCTAAAGGGGGGAAAGAAATTAAAAACCGTCCACTAATGTGCTGGCGAGTAACGAAATAAGAATCTGACACTCAGTGCATTGAAATGCAAACAAGATGTCCCTGTGTTACCCTGGCAATTCATCATAAAGGCCAGTGCGCTTCTGTTTGTTATACATGAAGTGCAGTGAATTATTACCAGCTGGATTCTTCTAACAAACTTTTAAAACTATGTACACAATAGGGTCAAAAAGAGATTTATATAAATGTGTGTGTGTGTGTGTGTGTGTGTGTGCATGTTCATGCCAGGAAATACATACAGAAGACTGTTTCTCTGCCTGTGAGAATATGAATAAGATATTTTTGGATTATAAGTAAGAAATTTAGGTAATGGCCCAACTATTTGGAGGCATTCTATCTCTCTGTATGTGCATAAATGCATGTGTGAATATATTTTTGAAGTATGTACAGTGTGTGATGTATCTGTAGGTAAAATGATCCAAACTGATTTGGGGAAATGTGTTGCAAGCAGAGTCCTCATGAGTTAAGAGCATAGAAAACCTTATATTGAATATACAGAAGGTCAGGTGCATGCTGGGATATGTATCTGTCTTTTCCTACCCCCAGTGCAAAGAAAGCTTAGCCTTGAGGGGTCATGAGGAGAAAAAAAACACCAAATGTGATGATTCTTTTGGTTTTCATATTTTTAAAACAATCTGTTTTCTAGAGCTATTAACACATTTATGGGGTGTGTCTACATATATGTGTAAGATTATAGGTAAAGCTTTGGTAAATCTGGCAAAAATAATCCCAGAGATTCAAGCGAGGAGAACATATGTTGATGAGAAGGTTGTGGAGCAGTAAACGTTCTGGATGTCACTCATCAAACCTCCGAAGAGTTGGTGCCACTGTTAGCATTGGAGCTGAGATGGGGAAATGGAGGCCCCGGGGATGAGTGAAGCCATCAACTACAATGTGCTGTAGCTGGGATTTGAACTCAGAGCCTGCCTGCTTTCAAAGCTTTCAGGGCTTCCCAGAGGGGAAAATCAGAAGAAAACCAGCACCATAAGCTGTGAGGAAAACATGATGCTGGATTGTAGTAGGCAGGAGGACTGGCAGATAAGTTGGCCCTCTCTGCTTTTTGGGAGGATGAAACAGAAAGAAGGTTTACAGGGTTTGCAGTGATTTCTCCATGAAAAAATTCCGGTCATGCCTCCTAAGCCAATTTTACGTCAGAATCTGGCATAAGGCCAGCACATAAGAGTAATAAATTAATTCACACGAAGAATGTTTGGAAGGCTATGCAACCAAGTTCTAATAAGAGTTGGTACTGGGGAATGAGATTAGGGGTGCATATCTTAGGGTTACTACTGCTGTGATAAACACCATGACCAAAAGCAACTTGGGGAGGAAAGGACTTGTTTCACCTTACAGCTTGTCGTCCTCTATCCGTGGAAGTCCGGGCAGGAACTCAAGGAACCTGGATGCAGAAGCTGATGCAGAGGCTGTGTAGGAGTGCTGGCTACTGGCATTCTATGACTTGATCAATCTGCCTTCTTACAGTCACCTGGACCCACCAGCGCAGGGGTGGCACCACTCTCAGCTGGCTGGGCTCTTCCCCATTGATCACTAAGAAAACACACTACAGACAAGCCTACAGGCCAATCTTAGGGAGGCATTTTCTCCGTTAAGAGTCCCTCTTCCCAGATGACTCTAGCTTGTACCAAGTTGATATGAAACTAGCCAGCGTGATAAAGGGGAGAAATGAAGGCTTTTTATGCCTTATGTTTTAAAATTTTTCTAGTTGTGGAAAGTTTCAAATGTATACAAAAAGATGATGGTACAGATGATGACGACAATAATATAGAAATAAAATAGAATACTCAACAATTGTTAACTGTGGTTAACCTTGTTTCTTATGAGCAGAGCTCCCCACCCTGTTTCTCAGTTGTCTAGTTTATTTTAAATTAACTCCATGCATGTCAATGTAGCCCTTTACTAGTGCATTAATTTCCAAAAGAAAAATTATCCTCTAATATAACATGAATGATAGAAATGGATGGAAATCCTCGGCAATTTATATAGCATAGGAGTTAGTATTTTGCAGTAAATTTTCTTCTGAAGCATGGATTCTCACATCTGACTGTCTGCTGGAATGTCCCAGGAAGTATTTTAAGCACATGAGTTCCAGAATCAACCAGAACCTAAGAAATCAGAATCTTTACAGTGGTCTTGGGATCTTTCTGATTAAAAAGTTCTATGTATGATTATCATGGTGGACCACATTTGGGAACACTTGGTATACTTGAGATAAATTGTTTCAAGAACCTTCCAGCACTTTGGAGAGACTTAATTCCATATAAGCAGTCGATACACTAATTACACATTTACTTATCTAGTCATTAAATTAGCTTCCCTAAGGACCACTCTGAATCTTATGGATTAAAAGAGTAGTTGAATGTAGTTAACCTAGTTCTGATTAGAATATAACTATAAAATTAAAAATATTATACAACTCATACTTATTATATCACTGTTATACTAATCTTTGTTATAATTTGTGAGAGAAATGCTTTGCGCTGCCAGTAGATTCCCTAATTTTAACAAGAGAAAATGGAAATCTCAAAGCAATTAAATAAATTTGCCTTAGGATACATAGCTTGGATGATTTAGGACAGCTGCAAAAGCTATTCTAAGTTAGAGACATGGGTCAGTGATGAGTAGTACTGGCTTCTAGTACTTAGCACAGAGTAACACTGGGTCCTAGTACTCAGCACAGAGTAATACTGGGTTCTAGTACTCACCACAGAGTAATACTGGGTTCTAGTATTTAGCACAGAGTAGTACTGGGTTCTAGTGCTTGTGACAGAGAAATACTGGATTCTGGTACTTAGCACAGAGTAGTACTGGGTTCTAGTGCTTGGGACAGAGCAATACTGGGTTCTAGTACTTGGGACAGAGAAATACTGGGTTCTGGTACTTAGCACAGAGTAGTACTGGGTTCTAGTGCTTGGGACAGAGCAATNAGCAATACTGGGTTCTAGTACTTGGGACAGAGAAATACTGGGTTCTGGTACTTAGCACAGAGTAGTACTGGGTTCTAGTGCTTGGGACAGAGCAATACTGGGTTCTAGTACTTGGGACAGAGAAATACTGGGTTCTGGTACTTAAGACATAGTGAGGGAATCAGGTTCTGGGCAACACTCTTCATCGACAGACTTATGATGCTTGAATGAGAATGACCCCATAGGCTCATATGCTTGAGCACTTGGGCCCCAGATGGTGGAAATGTTTGGGAAGGATTAGGATGGGGAGGAGCTGTGTCAGAGGGGTGGGCTTTGAGGTTTCCCTTTTTCTCTGCCTCATACTTGAGGATCAGGTTGTAAGATCTCAGCAGTTCCTGTTGTCATGCCTTTGCTCTGCTGTCATGAACTCCAGCCCTTTGAGACTGGAAGTCCAGTTAAATGTTTTCTTTTATAAGTTGCCTCAGTCATGATGTTTTACCACAGCAGAAGAAAAGTAGCAAGACAAGACTCAAGGTAACTGTAGACAAGGTGAAAATAGAAACAGTACATCGCATTCCTTATAAAAACTCAGGAGTCCAGAGATGAACTTAATTTCTCTGTTGAGCTCTTACTCTGTTGAGAAATGAATGATTTCAAGGAGTATTTATGACTTAGCCTTCCCCTTCCATGGAGTTACATTTGAGTTCAGGAGAAAGGAGTTGGGCATCAAAATGTCTAAGATGTTAGGGAATGAGGAGTGGATGATCTCCTATTGTCTTGCACCTGGTATCTGCTGAACCTCATTTCTCGCTGTTTCCATGGGTCACGTGTGTAGATTGTAGTTGTGTTTATTCTCCTGACCTCAAGCTTTCTCTAGTCTGGGTCTTCCTTAGCTGCTCTACTTTCATGTTTATCTTAAAGAGAGGGCTGTTCTGTTCGTGGTGCTTAGAGGTCAAAACTCTAGGAACCATCTTCAGTTTTGTATCCTGGGGAACCCTCATGATGGCTCTCTGCTTTGCCTTTCTTAGACCTAGCTTAGGGAAGCTCAAAGGCTGAGTACCCCTGAGCACTGAACCCAGGCACCCCTTACTTCTATCTACTTCCAGAAGACTTGGTATGGGTGGGTGGGGAGAGGTAGAGAATGGAAGTGGGAAGGAAAATAACCGACAGGTTATTCATTCTAGGGACCCAGTCAGGGCTCACATTTCTTTCTTCCCACTTAGTAATTGCAACACTGAACCTTTCTCTCTCTCTCTCTCTCTCTCTCTCTCTCTCTCTCTCTCTCTCTCTATGCATGTGAATTTCAGAGGAGAACATCCTGGAAATTGAAGTCAGGTCCTCAGTCTCTGCAGGAAGAGCCTTTACCAGCTGAGCCATCTCGCTGGCCCCAACACTGACTTTTGATAGCCTAATATTCATGTACTGAGCACTTATTTTAAGTAATATAATATCAGTATGTTTCCATTTGATCTCCCATTTTTGCCTCAGTTTTGCAGAATGCAGAATATTATAGTTCACTACAGGTGGGATCTGGAATAAACAGTCTTTGCCTGACCATGTAATGACTTGAATCCTTTTTATTGATAATATAAACCAAGCCCTGACTTCTTCAGAATTCAGAATGTCAACATTTATCCAAGGCCAGCAGGCAGACACCTGTAGCAAAAAAAATTAGGTTTATTACCCAGTATAGCATGAGAAAGCATATTCCACAGGGGATATTGTTAGCATGAGAGTACTGGGGTGGACTTGTAGGAGTTGGGCTATGTTAAGAGAATTTTGGAAGGGTTTAAGGAAATGACATTCTGCTTTAGCTGAGATACTGTCAGGAAGTAGGGTCCTATGATTGGACCTTACTGCATTTTATGTAGAAGAAGGGATGATTAAGTTATAATTGATAAAGACACAATAACCACTCATTTTAACTAGGATATTGGGCATTTTTGTGCTTTTGACAATGTTCATATTTTCCTACATTCTTCCAAGGTGGCTTTGTTTGTTTTGGTCCATCATGGTCTCAGAGTAGCCTTGTTTAACATGATGTCCTGTGAAATTCTTTGTTCTCAACAAGACACCTGCCTGTGAGTTCTAAGGATAGACCTTAGCAAAACCAAGGCTGTTTTTTTTTTTTTAACCAAGTCAGCTCCCAAATGTGTGGTGGCTGTAGATCAATATAGGGTGTCATTCTTCACATCCTGCCCACAATTGCTTTTATGAATAGACTCTCTCATTTTGCCTAGAGCTTTTCAAATAGCCAGACTCGCTGTCTAGTGAGCTTCAGGGATCCAACTCTTTTGATTCAGTGCTGAGATTATAAGTGTGTGCTACCATGCCACACCCAGGCATTTTTAAAAATTGTGGAACTTGGAATCAAACTTAGGTCCTCACACTGCATTAAAGGCGAACACAAATAAAGTAATCCCACACTAGCTGAGAACTGAGCATAATAAAGGGGTTCTTTATTTAGGGGGAACTCACAGGTCACAGTCCTCTGCACTAATGGGGAACAGGAACCAAATCCAGCATCCAGGTGAGGTAGGGGAGAGAGAGAGTGAGTGAGTGGCAGGCGTGCATCTTTATGGCACCCAAGGCCACGCCCAATATTTATCCAGCTTCTCAAAGGCCATCGACTGAAGGAGGTTCCCTGTCACCTCTCCCTTTTGTCTAAATAAGAGTTCCAAATCCAATACAAAACTATATACAACAAGAACAGATATCAAGTATAAAAATTAGAATTGCAACAAGCATAAATAATATTAAGCAAGAAACATGGAAATGTTTCAATAATTCTTCTATCCTAAGGAGTCTAAGTCTTGTATTAGAAATGGCTTGGCTAAGTCATAAGAGGAAAGCAACTATGACTATCTAGTCTTCAATCCCATTGAAGACCTGAGAAGGAAGTTAATATTACTTGAGTAGGCTGGAAATACAATCAAGCAGCTTCCAAAATGTGTAGTAAATGATAGGATAACTGACTACCTGGGCAATCACCGAAAGTCTCATTTGCAACCTTGGAGCAACCAACTTGGGCTAAGGCCTAGAGTAACTGACAGACCATTTTCAGAGGCAGAAAAAACTTTCAAAACCAAATTACTCTGTTTTAGCAAGGTTTGGCAGCTTTCTTTTTTGTATCTTGCTTGTCCAGTTTGGATATCATGCATTTTGTCAGTGGTCGAGGCATAAGCAGTTCCTTGCCCAAAGGTTAGTTTTGCCAAGAAGAAAACAAGCTCCCAGAGGAGTGTCTTTGGTGCTCAATATTCTCTTGGGAATAGATTGGTGCTACCAGGAGCAGCTGTGTCTCATGTCAACAGAACCCTAATTAAATGCCTAATTCTACAGTTCTTTGAAGTAGTTGAAGATCACCTACCTATGCAGAATACAGTCTTTATGTATCTAAAGAACCTGTTTAGTCTAACAATAAGTGTGGCAAACATGAATGACAATTGACTTATAATTCTTAATACCTATATGACTCAAAGACTAAGACTTCATATTAGAATATTAAACAGTCTTTAAACACCTGTGTAGCAAATAAGGACACTGACCTCAAAATGTAAACAATGTATAAGAATCTTGATCAGAGGTAGAAATGTAT
>LOEQ01000396.1:402199-417139 GCA_001685075.1 Bramus lutescens
CCCCTCCCTTCCCTTCCCTTCCCTTCCTTTCCCCTCCCCTCCCTTCCTTTCCTTCCCTTCCTTCCCTTCCCTGACTTCTCTCCTTCCCTCCCTCTCTCCCTCCCTCCCTCTTTGTGCTGTCTCTGCCTGGGCATGGCATTGGGGTAATAGGAGTTTAGTAGAATGAACTGGGAAATGCCTTATTCCATTTCTACACGTGATTGTGTAATTGACATTCATTCTTCTATAAACATTTAGTGGGTTTCTTCAATTAAGTAACTACATCTGGAATATTTTTTGGGAAGTGTTAAAATTATAAATTCACTGTAATAAGTGGGCAAAAGGTGACCTGAGGACTTATTTTTCACTGGGTGAGTTATAACAGTTTGTGTGTCTTTGAAAGTGGGACATTTTCCCGAGGATCAAGTGTATGTGTGGCGTTGTCTTCCTGGTCTCTGAGAATGTTGCTTGTTTAATTAGCGACATTGGTAGGCTGGTAAGAAATGGTAATGCACCATTTCTTCTCAATAGAGCAGTAGAGATTTGTCAATTTCATTGACCTTTTCAAAGAACCAGCTGGATTTCTCCAATTTTTCTCTGCTTCAAATTTATTGATTTTTGTTCTTATCTTTAATAGTTCTTCCTGCTCCCTTTTTGGGTTTGTTTTCATTATCCTTTCCTTGAGCTTGGAGTTTAGATTATTGATTTGGGGCTTTTCATTTTTTTCTAGTATATGCATTTGTGCTATTAAATTTTCCCTAAGCATTGACTAGCCTATAAATTTGGATGTGAAATAATCTCAATTTTTCGATTAAATTTATCTTTGGCTTTCTTTTAATACTTCATCTTTGTTTCATGAATTATTTTGAATTATGTTGCCTGAGGATTTTCCTGTTATGTTCTGTTATTGAATTTTAGTTGATTCCACTGTGACTGTAGAAAGAATTCTTCATAGAATTTTCCCCCATTTATGTATTTATTGCATGCAAGTTCACACCACAGTATACACTTGGAGGCTAGAGGACAAGTTGGGAGAGCCTGTCCCTTCTTCTGCTAGTGATGCTGGGTATGAATTGGTGAGATTATGCACTTGGTGGCAATCACCTTTACCCATCTCACTAGCATCGTTTTAATTTTTTAAGTTCTTGATTATGTGTGTGTGTGTGTCTCAGAACATTGTCCATCTTGGTATATGTTCTATGAACTCTTGAAAAAAAAGTATTCTATTGTTGGATTGAATGTTCTGTAAATATTCATTAGATTGTGTTAGATGAATAAGTTATTTTATTTCTTATTTTCTGTCTAGTTGTTCCATTGATTTCTGTGAGGGGGTGCTGAAGTATCCAGTATAATTTCGGATTTGTCCATTTCTCATTTATTTATTTATTTTTTGTGTATATTCAGATGAATGTGTAAGTTTGATCTGTGGGTGCAACGTATGTGCTGTAGAGAGATCAAAGGTATCACTCTTCAGGAGCTGTTATTTATTATTGATTTTCTGTTAAGAGTATTGACCTGCATGTATGCATGCCCACCCTTTGTGCCTGGTTCTGGTGGAGTCCAGAAGAGGGCATCAGATCCCCCCAAAATGGAGTTATGGGCAGGTGTGTATCTCCATGTGGGTGCTTTATGAGAACAGCAAGTCCTCTTAACTGATGAGTCATTTCTATAGCCCCAGGCATCTTTTAAAAAGACAGGGTCTCTTACAGAGACCTGAGACTTGCTGATAGGGTTGTCTGGCTCTCTGTATCTCTCTGTGTCCTCGGTGTTGGGACTGCAAGAGTCTACCTCGATGCTATCACTGTAGTTGGGCACAGAGGACTGAACTCAAGTCCTTATGCTTCTTGGGCATGAGCAGTACTGACTCGGCTGGCTCCTCAGTGCTTCTGTTTTATTTTGATACACATATTGTGTAGCTGTGTTGTTCAGCACATATACATCTAGAATTGCTATTCTTCTGGGTACAGGTACCCCTTTATCATTGAAAAATGTCCCTTTTCTGTTCCCAGTATTTTTCTTTACCCTATAGTATTTTTCCGATATTAATAGAGTTATTTTGTGTTTTCTGGATATTTTGCTTGATATATAGATATTATACCCTTTTAGCTTCAGTCATTCCAAATCCTTAACATTGAAAATGAGTTTCTTGGAGACAGCATGTAGTTGATCCACTCTGCCAGTCTCTCTTTTAATTGGTGCATTTAAAGAACTTATTTTTAATATTTTATATTTATATTTATACATTGGTGATTTTAATCTTCCTTTACTTTTGGCTTTCTTTTTGTGCCTTCTATTATCATTTTCTGTTTTCTTTATTCTAGTGACTAGTGAGTTTATTAGACACTTTAAAAATATACTTTTAAAAATAAAAATTAAATGATTTTAAATGGAAACTAACTTAGAGCAATTTGTATTCAGATGTGCACTGACTGGAAAATACAGAGATTTTCAAGGTATCCTGGAATCACACGTGTGTGGCTTCAGCCATTCTCCTTGTTATAAATGATGAAACTGCATCCACGTTTCATGATTACTCCGAGTCCACTGTTAAATTATGGCCTTGAACACTAAAAATATTCAGTGTAGGGGACACCTCTACTAACCACCCAAACTCAGGGACCTAGCTGAAGAGGACATAGAGGAAGTCTAAGAGCTGGACAATGGGAAGGAGTGCCATTAACCGCTGTCTCTGGGACACGACGTGACCATTGCAGTCAGGATCCCATAACAAGGCTGCTTCCTTCCCTTTTCTAAGTCTCCAGGAACTCTCAGGTCACCATTCACCAGGAGCCTGCAGGGAAGGCCAATTTTGGGATCTGCAGCATCAAATCAGGTTGATGCAATGCAAGCATGCCACAAATCCAGCACTCTGTTTAGGGGTTGGGAAGGAGCAAATATTTATTGGATAGTTTTTATGACCAGGGATCATCCCAGGGTGACTTACAAAAAATTCTCATTTCGTCCTCAGAAGAGCTTTGGAAATAGTTGGCATTACTTTCACCTTTTTGAAGACGGAAGCGTTAAAGGGTAAAACAGATTGCTGCTTGCCACAAAGACACCCAACAATGTCACTAGTATGCAAACCAATGTCTACCCATTTCTTAAATATTTTCATTTCAATTAGTTAGACTCAGTTATACAATGATCAGATAACCGTATCCCTGTATATACCATTTTGGCAGGTCAACTTTATCTTCATTGAACTATTAGTGACCATTAACTTTCCCCCTTGAAAGTTGAAATTACTTTTAAACCAATACATAAAAACATAAAAATGATATGTATTTAAGGGGTGCCGGATGATGTTTTGACACTTGTATATATTACCTAATGTCCAAATAGGTTAAATATGCCAATCTCTTTCAACACATAATAAGTGAAAACATTTTATGGCAAAAACATTCAAAGTCCTCTGTTAGAGTTTTTAAAATCTACAGTGCTTTATTATTTCTGGTTGTAACGGCAACCAGAGCTTCTTGCTCTTATCCCACTATCAGCTAAACCTTTAACTTTTAATGTGTGAATGTATCCGAGAGGGGGGTGGGTGCTTGGACTGCCCATGTAAGTCAAGGTGTCAATTAGGCCTGACCTCAACACACACACTCTCTCTCTGTGTGTGTGTGTGCACATGTACATGCTGGTATCTGTGTACATGTGTGCACTCATATGTGTGGAGGCCAGAGGTCAAAGACAGGTGTGATCCTCAGTCATTTACCACCATAGTTTTTGAGACAAGATTTGTCAGTGAGCCCCAAGCTGATTCTCCAGAGAAGTTTCTGGAGAGCTCGAGGGATGGATCTGCCTTAGTCCACTCCACTGCTGAGGTTTTGGCAAACTGTCGGGCCATGCTTTTTTTTTTTTTAAAGATTTATTTATTTATTAAGCATACAATGTACTGCTGGCAAGGAAGGCACCAGGTCTCATTACAGATGGTTGTGAGCCACCATGTGGTTGCTGGGAATTGAACTCAGGACCTTTGGAAGAGCAGCCAGTGCTCTTACCCTCTGAACCATCTCTCCAGCCCCCGGGGCCATGCTTTTTAATGTTGGAGTTGAGAATCCAAACTTCTGTACTGACTGATCTATATCCTCAACTCCACTCTTACTCAGCTATTAGGAGCACAGGAATCAGCTCGGGTTTCCAGGGTGTGCTCCTCACAGGTTTCAGTCATGCTTGAGAGCATCACCTGGAATGCTAGTCGGAAGGACCTTTTAGGGAGGGCTTGGGGGCTTGGGAAACCAATGCCCCTAGCAATTTGAAACCTAAGGAAACAATGCTTTATAATAAATTTTGAGGGTGTGTGGTGCTTGAAATTGAAACCATGAAGTACCTGAAGTTCTAATGAAAAGGCGTGTGCATGTGCGTGTGCGTGTGTGCGTGGTGTGTGTGTGTGTGTGTGTTGTGTGTGGGGGTACCAGGCAGATTTTGCAAGAACTGTCAACTTGGTTTCTTTCTTTTATAGTCTAGGGTGAATCCTTTCACTAACTCATTTAATCCCAAATCTATTGAATATTCTGCATAGAGAGCGAGTGTTCAGGGTAGCAGTAACAGAAGGTTTTCCCGAAATAAAGGACAGTGTGAGTCTCCCTTCCCAGCAGTCCTTCTGTCCTGCAAATGAAGACAGTCTTGACTGGATGATGTGCAGCCCTGGGTGGAGGCCCATGTGGAGTGGCAGCTTAGGTTTTGGGCCACACAAGAACTGGAGCTTTTCTGTTTGGGTCAGGCTTATATTAGCCGCTGGTTCCCGTTCTAGGCTCTCTGTTATGGCTTTCCTGTCACAAACGCTGTATTTCAGATAAAAATCAAGAACCTAACTTCTCTAACGGAGTCAGAATATTTGGCAACATTTGTTTCTGATCCTACAGTGGCCAGCCAGCCGGGAGGAGCACGGTGGCAGTCCTGTTTGCAACAGGTATTGCGTCATTCCTCACGCGCGTGCTGCCCCGTATGAGTTTGCCACCAGGCCAGCAGACAACTACACATTTAGTATATAACTGTCTGAAGGTCTATTTCTTCTTTTCTTTTCTCTCTCTCTCTCTCTCTCTCTCTCCCTTCCTTCCTTCCGTCCGTCCTTCCTTCCTTCCTCCTTCCCTGCCTCCCTCCCTCCCTTCCTTCCTTCCTTCCTTTCTTTTTACAATACATTTATTGAAATGAGAAAGAAACCTAGCTGTATGCGCCTGAGATAATTTAAAGCGTGGGCACTACGGAGAGGAAGATTGCCAACAGGAAAGAGGACGCTGATGGTGATGAGGGAGACGAAAGAACTGCCTGGCAAAATCTAGAGGTGAATGGTGGTCACCTTGGAAGATAATAAAAAAAAATTCCAGATCATCTGGAATGACATTAAAATATTTTCGAACTGAGTGGTGGTGGCGCACGAGGCAGGCAGACTCCGAGGACAGCTAGGGATACACAGAGAATGTCTTGGAAAACTAAAACCAAAATGAAACGAAACGAAACCAAACCAAAAACAAAAAACCCCACCAAAACCAGAAAAAAACAATAAAAGAACAAAACAAAACAAAAACCTCAAGAAAAAAAAAAGAATAAAGTATTTTCTATTCCTGAAAACTCAGTCAGTCTTTTTATATGGCCAAATTCCACATTACTAACGTTTCTTTCTTTAAAAAAAATGGTGTGTGCGTGCGTGCTTGTGTGTGTGTGTGTGTGTGTGTGTCTAAAGTTGAACTTCTGGGTACTTAATTTCCTGCAAGCCTCTACCACTCCCGGAACAGATCCTTCATGGGCACATAGGATCCTCTGCAACTGGAGAATCTCATAGCTTGGTGACCTGAAGTATAAACTTCAAAAACAAACTAATTTAAACCTAGACAATTGCCTTGACTGACTGATCTTTACTGGACCGTTTCCTCACAGCTGTTGGGGACGACCCCAGGGCTTCCTGGATGCTAGGCAGGCAAATGCCCCACCTACTGAGCTACACCCCTAGCGACAGCTACTAAGACGTCAGAAACAAGTTGAGCACAGTTGAATAGTTGGGGGAAATTAGTTAATTAATTAATTCTGTATAAAAAAATTCAAATGAATCTGTTCACAACAGCTTTTTTTTGTTTCTATTTGTCTACAATGTGGGCATGTGCTGATAACAAAATGACCACAAGAGGGCACCAAAGACAAAATTATGTTATTTATACAGCGAAAACCATGAACTTAGTTGTAGAAGGAAAAGCGCTCAGAACAGGGCAAAGAAGAAAAAGAAGAAAAGATGAACTTGCCGACAGAAGGTTGAGGATTAGTTTATAGTCTTGCTAGTAAGGCATTAAAATGACAGAACAGAAAACAATGTATCCACTGGCGTCTGCTTTGAGAGATTTTATAAAAGGACTTAAAACCTGTATTGTGAAGGACTCTGTGTTTGCCTCAAGATCCTTCAAGTGTTTGTGAGTGAACAGGCCTCCGTCCCTCCAAGACACTGTGTTCCTTCAGCTATGACTGAAGAAAACCTCTGCAGTTTTCTCTCCTCAGAGAGCAGGCCGTTTCCTTCCCTGGCTGCTCCTTAGGCAAAAATGAAGCCAGATTTCCATATCCTCAAAATGTCTAGTTGTCTTTTGCACCTCTAATGGAAGAGAGCAGCCACTAGCAACTTTGCTTTTCCCCCCTTTGGGCAAAGTTGGCAATGCCAGGAGGTGAAAGAGCTCCCAGTATCCTGACCTTAAGACTATAAACTCAGTCTCCACGTTCTTGTCTTGTTGGCCAAAAAAATTAAATCTCCCCTCCTCCTTCCTGGTAGATTTAATGCCAACCTTCATTAAAACAAACGAATTAAGAAATTCTGTGGTCAATAACAAGAATTATCTATTTATGCATGTATTTTTGCACAGGAATGAAAAAACTTGCTTTCTTAAGAATGGAATGCAGAATCTCCTCACAAAAGCAGATCTCAGCCTGGAAACAATCATCCATAGACAGTTGCAAAGGCTTTGAAAAACCCGAGTTTGGACAAGTAAGCAGAAAGCTTCTGAAGACCATACCAGAAAGTCTTCCATCAGTTGCCAGATGGGGGGCTGGATCAGAAGGGGTACTTGGCCAGGTGGTTAGCACATATTTATTTATACATGTTCTTCTTTTACTTTTCGTTGAAAGTCTGTTGGGTTAGCAGCTACAGGTAATTGCTCAAGCTTAAACAACAGTAGCCCGCTGAACAATTAATCTCTGATCATGTTTAACATCAGGAGCTGTTTCCATGGAGCCGAGGAAACTGTTTTTATCTAGAGAAGGGCAGGGCACAGACAATAAACAAGGTTAGAGATAAATGGGTGTCATGTGGTTAGCAGTGCTGGGAGCAGGCACTTCAGGGCATCAGTGTTGTGATGCACCAGCAATAAACAAAAACAAGGAGACAAACAGTGAACGCTTCCCATCTGCGGAGGATGCTGAACACGCAGAACGCTGGAAGGACTCAGAGGGGAGAAGTGACAGAGGCAAGCATTCATGGCGTGGGCACACTTTGGGTGGGGATGCCAAGTCCAAAGTTAAGGAGAGCAGACACAGTGAGCATGGAGGAGAACGCCAGGGATCGACTGCCTGAGCCGGGGGAAAATATGCTTCATCAGGTCACCCACCATCGCCACAGGAGAAGTTGCTCTACCTGGGTTCCAGAGAATTGACGGTTTATCCCTTGCATACCCCGTGCCCTGTGTAAACTGTGTAAAATGGTATCTCCAATAAAGCCAAGTGGTCTTTGGTCTTGATAAAATGTTTGAAACCAGGGATGATTTTCTTTCCATTTGAGGGCACACATGGGTCCCTCAGCCCCAAATGTCCTACAGTACCTTTGGTGGGGCACAATGATACTTGGGTCATTGGTGAATGCCAGTGGGGGCTACTCTGTAGAAGAGGAGGGTAGAATTCGCCCAAGATCCTGTTGCCTCACCTTAGTCCTTGTTTTCTTTTCCTTTCCTCTCTCTCCATTCCTTCCTTCATGAAATGTACCAGTTACCCACAAAAGAACTGGGAATGAGCTAAGGACCCTCCCCTTACCAACACTGACATAACATTTGTTAACGACACTCTCCCTTTGCTGTGTCCGATTGGTTTCAGATATGCAAGGCAGTCTGTAGTCAACTGAGATCCTGTGGATTTCACAAAGCTTTTCTCTCTGCCTCCCCCCAGATCCGACTGCTTTCTGAATACCATCCTTCTACATGACTTATTTAACCACATTACATGTATTTGGTCTTGAAAAGTGGCATTTTTTGGGAGGGAGTGGCAGAGGAGGGTATTAAAACAAATCACCTAGCTATGCAGTGATGGTACATGTCTTTAATTCCAGAACTTGGGAGGCAGAGGCAGGCAGATCTCTGTGAGTTTGAGCCCAGCCAGGTATACAGAGTGAGTTACAGGACACCCAAGGCTGCACAGAGAAACCCTGTCTCAAAAAAAAAAACATAAACAAAAAACTTCACCTAAGCTCTGTTTGGCAGGAATGCTTGTATAAACTGCCCATGCCACTGAGACTGTAGCTTGAGTGGCGGCCTTGTGCAGGGTTTTCTTCTCATTCATTCACGTGAACTCACTGTGTTGAGTTTTAATGTACTAGGATGGACTCCTTACTTTTTTTNTTGTTTTCTGAGACAGAGTTTCTCTCTATAGACCTGGCTGTCCTGTCCTGGAGGTAGTTCTATAGACCAAGGCTGGGCTCTAACTCAGAGACCCTCCTCCCTCTGCCTTCTGAGTGCTGGGATTAAAGGCATGCACCGCCACCACCTACTGACTCCTTACTTTTTGGTGGGAACTAACTGGCAAGCTGCTCTTCACTACCATATTGCTGCAAGGACAGCTGGACATCACACCTCCTGATTCCCTTGATACCACGACTGAGACCCTCTGCCCAGAATCCGACCACTACCCAGGCCACCTGCACGGTTTAAATTGGGCTATGCTGTAAATACAACATGCACGTTGTATTTTAGATACTCGAGTACATAAAAGAAGATACAAATCTCAATAGTTTTAACACAGGAATCATTAAGTTAATGATACCTATTTCTTCTTCTTCTTCTTTTATAATGTGGCCAGCCATTAGAGAATAGTTTCACTAAAAATTATGTAGGCGGCTTGCATCTGTGACTCCCACACTGGACAGTGTTGATACGAGTGTGTTGTTTCTCTAGGATGTGGAGTTTATGGGTTCTTGTTTTCTTCCTCATTCCTTCTTTTCGTTCTGAATTGCACTCGAGTTTTAGAGTCACTGGTCACCAATGGAGAGGCTCCTTTCATTGCAAACCCACCAATCACGTCAGTTCTTCTGTAATGTACCCTTCTGTGCTCTCCCTGGCTTTCTAATTGCTCTCAGAGCAGGGTGACTGTTAGGGACAGTCGTGTGTTTTCAGATGCTCTGGATGGCTGAGGGTGTTGGCTGTTTGACTAGCGGATAAGAGAGGCATGATTCCATTATTTATGGAGTTTGGGATTATCACAGCTCTCTATTATGTCTTCTCAAAATTATTGGTTTGAGATGCTGCTTAAGGATGCAGATTTAGCTCTAAGCTATCACAACCAAACTTATATTATCTGTGAGTCAGCTTCTCTACCCAAGAAACTGAATAAATCTGCGCCAGGCTACTCCATCTCTGTGGCGCTCAATAGTCAGGGATTCAAGGGAGAGCCTCCCCTCCTCCTCTGCAGACCCTTGCCATTATTCTCTGCAGGAAGCCAGGGATTTGAGAGACCTTCGATCCCACTGGAGACAGGGAGGGATTGGGCGCACCATTCTCTCTGCTTACACAGTGGTCTGAAAGATGGCAGCTGAGCCAAGCTGGAAGGCACTTCTGTCCCCTATAGTGGTGGCTTCCTCATGTGTGACACGGCTCTGTTCCCTCGGCATCACTGTTTCCAATGAGGAAATAAATTACTTCTGTGTGGTTGCATGCAAAGGAGAGAGCCCTTTTAGCTGGCTGGAGCTGGTAAGTTGACAGAGAGCCTGAATCCTGCGTACCAGTTGTTTGTGGGGTAGAGCACAGGATGATTTTTCATTGTCTGCTGAACTCCAGTACACCCCCTCAGAGTGGGTCTCAGTTCTGAAAACAAATCTCCGCAGCGCTTTTTCCAAGCTGCTTGGGTTAGGAAGGATGGAACAGCTGCTCAAATTTTTCAAAAGACCAGAAAGTTGAGCGACACCGTTTGTGTCTTTGCGGAAATATTTCTACTTGACGGTTAACACTCCCATCTTCAGCAGAAGCTTTGTTTGGCACCAGGGGAGACATGGTGCTGCAGCTCCGTGGGCTTTATGATCAGGCAAAGTTAGATTTGAGCTGGCATCTCACCACTCTCGTTGGGGGCTTGGATAAGGGCTGGCCAGAGCAAGCCTCCTTTTCTACATCTGTAAAATAGTAACATCAACATCACTTATGTTGTAGGTTGCTAGAATGATGGCATCTATTATGATAGCCACTGTCATGGTACAAGCCTATTTGAAAAGATTCAATTGAATAAAGCCACTGGGCACTTCAGAACCAGATGCCAAGCGGCTCTGTTCTAATAAGCCAACTCTCAGATGTTTTCCTCATGAACTGTTTCTCTCCATGAGCAGTGAGCCAGGATGTAAGGCCACATCTTCCTGGCTGGTAGGGCCGGGCGGAAGGTTTATTTTAGAATGAACTTCAAGCTGGGAGAGACCTGTGAGAATCAGATGGCTGTAGGAACACAATTATGACGTTTAGAGTTGATTGCCTCTCTCCTACACTCCTGCAGTTCCGTTACCTGACACTAGGGGCTCGTGAGCAACACCAAGCACAGGAAAGAGATCCGAATGACGCATCCATCTCTTATTAGCTCGCTTGTTCTATTTATTCCATAGAATCTATTCTAATTTTACTTACTGATTCTAGTTTTAGCCAGGACAAAGGAGAAGACACTTCCTAGGACAAGATGATCTTTCTAATGGCCATCATTTCACATTAAGTGTGTTGCAGGGAGCAATTAGGGGAGAGGGCAAAAATACCACTTATGTGTAATGTATAGGTATGTGATGTTATCACAAGGGTATGTGGGATTTTTGTAACTTAAAAATCTAATGGGTGAACAATTAGAGTCAAATGCCTCACATGCCTTCTTAGGGGTAAGTGGAGAGGTCTGGAAATGTGCCCAGGTTTGTGTGGTGTTGGGTTTTGGGTTAAGTTGTTGGAATCCTGAGACCCAGATAGTAACCATTCTGTCCTTGGGGTCAGAATGTCCAAATGCTCAATTCCATGTCCCCACCTTCTGATGCAGGTGGGGGGCTTGGTGTAAAACTCTTACATGAGTCTTTACCTTCCTACAAACACGTCACCATTGTGAGACGCTTCCCCTACTTCATTTCAACTCTTCGAATTTCAAATTGGCCTTCAAAATTTACTCCATGTATTCCCCGCTGCTGTGTGTGTGTGTGTGTGTGTGTGTGTGTGAGAGCGAGCGAGAGAGAGAGAGAGAGAGAGCCATTGATAGATACACCTTAGTTTTGCCTCCAACCTTATGATCCTTGGCTGTTCAACAGCTATAATTAGTTGGGGAGAAGACATATCATTTTTCAACTAGTACAAAGTTCAAAGACGACACCAGCAAAGCCACCAAGGACAGATGAATAAGAGACACGTAACAAATCTGCTCAATATATGTCTCTCTCTCTCTTTTTTAAATGTAACACGAGAACCTTCAGAAGTAAAGGGTCAGAGAGAAGGGAAAACGGCTTTTCTGTGCTTAGGTTTGGTGAGGACTGGGCAGTAGTTTCAAAGTCTGGGAGGATAAAGGGCGATAATGATGGGGGAGGCTCGGCGAGGGCCATTTGTCAACTCCTTCTAGGCTCTCTGTGCCACCTCTCTCCCTTCAGGAACAGGCAGGTCACAGGTAGCTCTTTAGGACATCAGAGGGGTAATGAGGTCAGACATGATTTTATTTCTGGGTTTTTCTGTTTCCTTCAGCTTTAATACCCATTATGCCAGCGTGCCATATTTGGGGTCACACTTCCTGAGTTTCAATATTTGCCTTTAAGATGCCCATTGCTCCACTGAGACGAAAACAAATGGAAGCATAAGTGTGCTCTGTCAGCACCAGGTGTCAGAGCAGCCGTCTGTTTGACGGTGAAGGCATTATCCCCACTTGCCCTATTGACACCTTGTTGATTTGATAAAGTTTATTGTTTTGTTGATTCCTTCCTAATAATGAGCCTGGGTTCCTCCTCATACATTTATTAGCCATTTTAGCTTTCTCTTTGGATGCTACACTGCATATGTTTCTTTGTTTGGGAGAATTTGTGTGTGCCATATGTGCATGTATGTATATGTGTGGAAGCCAGTGGTCAATGTTGGATGACTTCTTCAGTTGCTCTATACCCCCCCTTTTTTTAAAACAGGGTCTCTCACTGAACCTGAGGCTCATTGATTTGGTTGAGCTAGCTAGCCAATGAGCTCTGGGGATTTACTTGTCTCCAGCCCCACACAGCACTGGAATTACAGAAGAATGCCATTGTGCCCAGCTTTAGACAGGTGCTGAGGATTTGAACATAGGTCCTCATGTGTATGGCAGGTAGTTTATCAACTGAACCTGTTTAAGTATTCCTGTTGAATTATCCTCCTATTTTTCTTTTTGTTTGGTCCTACTAAGAATGCATGTACTTTATATATGGTCTGTCTGTAGTCACATGAATATACATTCTGCAAATATTATTTATGGTGTGGGTTACACAGTACTTATTATTATTATTTGTGTGTGTTCATGTAAGTGCATTAGTATATGTGCACACATGTCCATATCTTACTTTGTGGCAAAGATAATAGACAATTATTCATTCATTCATTTATTTTTTTGAGAGGGTCTCAGTATATAGCCCAGGCTAGCCTTGAACTCATGACCCTTCTGCTCCAGCTTTCTGAATACTGGGATTATAGGCATGCACCATCACATCTAGCTGGATAATAATTTTTTAACTGCTAGAATATCCTTGTACACTAGAATAAACTCTCCTTAGCTGTGATGCTTTACTTTTCTTGATTTAATTTGTTAACATTTTCTTTATTGTCTATAAGTGAGCTTGGCCCATATTTTTCTTCCATGCACTCTTTCTTTAGTCCTGGGTTCAGGTTATAGAAACTTCATAAAATGAATTGGGGAATATCTCCTTTTGTAGGCTTGAGAGTTTTGATAAGGTAGATATTGAGCCTCTTAGAAGTCAGGGCCGATGCTTTTACTGACTTGACTTCTAATACTAATAATATAATAATTTATAATACCACTGCTGCTCATTTCTTTTTTAGGAAATTCTGGCAATTTGACGTTTTTACTTTCTTCTAATTTCCGATGTGGTTGGTGTGTCAGTTATGAGCTTTCTGTGAAGTGGACATATGCGGGAGAAGTAAAAGGTGGGGAGATTGACTTTGATGCAGGCCTCTGGGGGCTTTGTCCCATGGCTACTTGGGGCCCATGGAGAGGCAGGACATTGCAGCTGGAAACTGTCCTGGAGGACACTACTTGTTTCATAATGAGAAAGAGAAAGAGGAGGATGCTAGACTCCAGCATCCTCCTTGAGGACCAGTGACCTAACTTCCTCCTTTAGCTTCCTCTCACTAAAGATTCTTTCAGCCCTCCTTAGGTTATGAACCCAAAGAGCTGTTGGGCAAGCTTTCAGCATGTGGACTTTAAGGAGACAATTAAAATCTAAACTCTAGCAATTAGTGTAACTTCCCGGCACATTCGGTCCTTCTAGTTTCCCTGCAAAAGGACACTTGGGAATCTGGCAGAATTCTTTCTACAATTTTTTCCCTCTAATTTTAGGCAGCCTTAAATCTCATCCCAGAACTCATTAGCGAAGAATAATCGGTGGCAGTAATATATTTAGGTGAATCGTATTGGACATCTGCAAAACGTGGTTTATTGCTATTTCGATAGAACATTTCATCTAGAAAATTCTTGGATACGGGATCTTTTTTGCCCTGACAAGTTCATCTCCGCACAGTAGCAGAAAGGGCCTTGTGTGTCAGTTGCCTTTGAGTTAGAAGGTGTTGGAGAGGGAGCCACAGTCACTTTAGCTTGAACAGATAGGGAGTTTATTGACCCATTTAATTTAGAACCCGAGTGACCTATAGCTGCCATCTGAACTTTCTCTGAAGCATTTTCTTAGACTTTCTTCTTTCTCTTTTATCATTCTTTTTATCCCCATAATAGACAAGCCTGTCCTCCCAAGGCAAGAAAGATGGGTCCTGGACCTTCCACTCTGCACTGTGACCCCCCCTTCAAAGCGAAAAGAAGTATTTCCAACCTGAGTATACCAGAAAAGTCCCAGCAAGACTCTAATTGGTCTGATCTGACTCATCCATAAGCCAGTCACTGCTGTGGTGGGGATGGAGGAAGAAGGGCAGGAGGGAGTACCCTGTGATTGACAGCCCCTCAGGACCACAGGGCCTAGGTAAGGAGTGTCTCCAGAGGAAGGTCCTGGCCAAGCTGCTCGGTCAGGTCGCTTTGTTAGGCAGAACTTTTTGGTCTCCACAGTCTGCATCCTGTTTTATTATTATTTTTCTCTGGAGGGCTCCTTTCATTAAGTGCCTTCCTTACCGCATAGTGTGTGTTTTCTGTTCTTGTCGTCTGCTTGGAATTTACTGATTATTTAATCAGATTTAAAGGGCCCCTTAACCTGTACTCAACAGTAAGTTTGAATGGTGAATACCCTGAGGATTCCTTGGGAACGTTTGTATAAGGAGAGTATAAAGATGATAACGTCATCTGAACCGTTAGGAAGATTAGCTGCTCTGCTCTTAGAAGCTCTTCACCAAGGTTGTAAACTATGTAGGGAAGGCTCCAGTCCTCTCCACAAGGCAGTCAGAGCCTGAAGTGCTGCTTCTGTGCGCTGTGGTTTTAAAACCATGATGTCACCACTGGTAACCTATTGGGAGAAATAGGAATATCTACCTACCATCAATCTATCTATCTGTCTGTCTGTCTGTCTATCTATCTATCTATCTATCTATCTAT
>LOEQ01000396.1:453198-464004 GCA_001685075.1 Bramus lutescens
GCCGGGTCGGGGTGGTGGTGGTGGGAGAGAGAGGGTGGGGGAAGAGAAATGGTGAAAGGACCCAAAGCTCCACAGCAGTCCCTCTGATGGGTGGAGGGGAGGAGACCAAAAGGAGAAAACAGATTAAAGTATAACCAGGCCTGTGTTACTAATGGAATGGATTTGCACTTCCAGCAGACAGGCATCTTGGATCTGCATATCATGTAAGTGTTCTGAAAATCTTTTGCTTTTTGAATCAGTGTCAAGAAACCATTTATGTATGTATTTATGTGTGTGGTGTGTGCGTGTCCATATATATATAGGTACATGTGTACACAAATGTGGAAGATGGAAATAACATTGGATGTCTTCTTTGGTCACTTTCTACCTTTTTTGTTTTTTAATGTAAGCTTTAAAAATATTTTTTGAGAATTTATACATGCATACAAGGTATTTAGATTGTATTCCCCCACCCCTCATTTTAATTCCTTCTGGCTCCACACCCCCAACTTCATGTCATCTTTTATCTTGTTTTATTTGTTACAGCCTATGGAGGAGTTTTTGTTCTGCCTATATGTTCATGAACGTGGGCGGACAGCCACTGGAGCGTGCCCAATTTAGCTTTTGAGACAGGGTCTCTCACTGAACCCAGAGCTTACTTGCTGGGTAGACCGACTGGCCAGTGAGCTCCAGGGTTGAGTCTGTCTGTGTCCCCTAAGGAACTGGGGTTATAGACATGCATGCTGTGTCAGCGTTTAAAGCAGGTGCCAAGGCTCATAATTCAGGTCCTCTGGCTTTTGTGGTAAGCTTTTTTACAAATGGAACCATCCCTCCAGCCTAGAAGAAACTATTTCTAAGAGATCCTTGCTGAGACAATGACTAGGGATCTAGAGGGAAAGATCCCTTCCTGCATGGCTAATTGTGGGAACCCAGGAGTGTCAGGAACCCATACTCTGAGACCTGGCCTATAGACTACCTGAGAATGGAAGGGGAAAATTAAGCCAACACCACAGTTGGAGCCAGGCTGGAGTGAGACTTCCCACCTCTGTGAAAGACGAAGGGCTCTAAGGCACACCCAAGGACACGTGCTGACAGACCTATCCATGACACTTGGAATTAGGATGCACGGGCTGTCCCCTGAACCACACTCTCTAGCTGAGGGGCAAACAACACAAGATCAACTCATAAAGGTTCTGCTCTCATTGGAGGGCATCAACCAAAAGCTAGAGAAAGATAAGCAAGGTGAACTAGGGAGAGAAAGACTGAGACCCCCCCACTTTCTTTCCTTTGCTTTTATACTTCCCTTAATTTATGTTTTTAAGAGTGTTTTTTTTTTCTTTTTTTCGAAGAGCTCAGGTTAGGCTGGGACTGGAGCAGGGGTTGGCCCGGTCTCTGCCTCCTAAGTACTGGGGTTGTTTTGGGTTTTCTGATCTCTTTACCTCTTTCTCTTTTCACTCTGCCGTTACCACATCTTTGTTGTTGTTTTTGCTATTTACTTTCACCTTCTGCTTTTTCTCCGCAGCTCTAAAACTTTGCTGCTTTTCTTTTGATGCTTACATTTAGTAACTAGTATTTTAGTGCACAGCACACTAGTCTTCTTCCTTTGTCCCCCCAAATTATTGGAGTCCAAGGAAAATGTTTTTAATGGGCTAGTCCTATGTTTTAGCAGAAATCCGATCCCCCAGTCTTATTGCTTTTGCTGTTAGTAGTCCATTGTCAGAACGGGGCTGAAGATCCTGGAACATGGGGGATGACATTTAGTAACCAAGCTACATGCCTAGTCTAGAGGGGAGGAAAGACACCTTAACCTTACAATAGCCTAAAAATACCACAACTGAAAGAATATGGGTGATTAAAAAGTAATTCATTGGGCATGGTGATGTAATTCTTCAATCCGAGTACTTGGGAGGCAGAGGCAGATGGATTTCTGTGAGTTTGAGGCAGCTTGGTCTACAAAGTGAATTTCAGGACAGCCAGAGCTATTACACAGATAAACCCTCTTTCAAAAATATAAAAAAATCCCACCAATTACCATAATCTCACATGCCCAAGGCCCAATGCCGAATTCCAAGAAACAAGAAAAATAAAGGCAACACGGCTCCTCAAAATCATTTATCCCACAGTAAGATTCCAATGAGAATAAAGTAGATGAAATCTGTGACAAAGAAGTCCAAAGAATGACGGTGAGGACGTTCAACAAGGGACTAGAGAAATAGCTCAGCACTAAATAATGTGTACTGATTTTGCAGAGGATCCAAGTTTGGTTCCCAGTGCCCTGTCAGGTTGCAATTCCAGCTTTAAGGGGCCTAATACCTTTGGCCTCCCTCCACAGGCACCTGCATGAATGTGTACATAGCCACACAGACACATACATATGATCAAAACAAAGAATGCTCAATAAAACAAAAAACAACACATACTACTGAATGAATTAAAGGCTAATACAAACAATTCAATGAAATAAGGAAGTCAGTAAAGTATGTAGTAGTGAAATTCAGTAAACAGATAGAAATTCTGAAGAAAAAAATAGAAATTTTGGAAATGAAAAACAATTTTAAAATACTCAATGACAAACCTCACCAATAGAAGAAACTAAGTATAAGGCAGAACAATGAAGACTAGGTAGATAAATATGAGCATTCAGATAACAATAAAGATACAATGATGAAAAAATTACAAAAATTTATATGTGAGATATATAGTACAGCATTAAAAGACCAAATTGGTGAATCAGAAATATAAAAAAGAGAAGAAATGCAAGTTAAAGGTATAGAAAATATATTCAATAAAGCTATAGCAGACAAACCTCCAAACCCATTGAAAAAGGTGTCCACCCATAAGCAGGAGTAATTTAGAATGCCAGACAGACAGGATTTTAAAATAGCTTTCTCACATTGTATTGCTATTTGAACACTAAGATACAGAGCAGAGAATATTGAAACTACAGAAGAGAACACCAAGTCACATAGAAAGACAAGCCCAACATAGTAACAGGCAGGTTTCTCAAGGGAAACTCTGAAGGACAGGAAGACACGGAACGATGTAGTTTAAGTCCTGAAAGATATCACCTGACCTTCCAGGTTTCTATTCTTAGAAAAGCTATCCTTTCTCACTGCCTGGAGGGCCAGACTCCAGCAACACAGGGCTCAAAGGGAATCCCAGAGTATGCGTGTACTAGACTTCTGTGTATGAGGAAGAGACACTCACATACTCTCTTGATGGTTTCTTGCAGAGCTTTGTAAATTCTTTTTCTTATTCTGTTTCTGTATTCTATGTTTTCTTTTCTTATCTCTATCCAAAAATGTAATTCTCTCATTCTTGATGTTTTCCTTCTAACTCATTTTAACTCTATTCTTTCCCTTGCAGCTTATAATACCACAGCAAAATCTTTCAAGCAGTATAAAAATTACAATGTGGCTATATTCTATTTTCAAGTGAATGATTACAATGATGACAAGTTAAAAACAGTATATTTTCCATATACTTTACATGATTAAACATTTTATGTATTACAGGTGAAAAACAAATTATCCCAAGAACCCATATACATTCATACCCAAGCAACTTGTTGTGAATTAGCAGTGTGTGAGCAAGCAAGATATTCTTTTACTGGCAGACTGCATTTATGGTTACAAAGGACTGATCACTTTATTACTTATCCCAGGATGCAAGGATGTTTCAATAATGCAAGCCAATAAGTAAGTGTAATACATCACATAATGGTTTTGATGGCTAGTATTAATTGTTAGTGTGTTAGAGACTAGAGTCACCTGGGATGGATATGGATTTCTTGGCAGGCCTGTGTGATATTATTTTCACTATGTTAATGGGTGCAGAAAGAAACCTTTATACACTGCCGAGTAAATTAGCAACTCTGGAGGCTCCTCAAAAAGCAAAAAATAGAATAAGTATATGACCTACTTGGCCCAGCTTGATCAGTCTTGAGTAAATACCTGATTGAATCTAGGTCAATGCACCATAGAGATCCTTACGCATCCATGTTCATTGATGCACTGTTCACAAAAGTTAAGTTATGGAAGTGGCCTAGGTGTCCATCAGTGGGAGAATGGTAAAGAAGATATACACACATACGCATATACAATAAAAAGAGGAGTTGTACTCAATCCTAATGAAGGAATCTTGTCATTTGCTGATGTAACTGGAGAGTAACTGGAGAGCCTCACGTTAAGTGAAATAAGCCCGATACAGAAAGGCAAACATTGCACAAGTTTCCCTCACTTGTGGTTCTTAGGTTTTAACTAGATACATCAAATCATTTTTATATACAATGTATCTCCATAAATATGTATGACATGCTATAAATAATGTCATGAAAGTAAAAGTGTGGTTTGCTGGAGGAAGGAAGGAGTCTTGTGGGAGGGGGAGAAAGAGGAGGACATTTGAGGGAAATGTGGTCAAAGGACATGATGAACTTTAATGAAAATATTTATGAAATTCATAACTGTATATAATAAGTTTACATCTATAAAGATAGTAAGAAATAAACTCCACAAATTAATGACAGATATAAAGCAACACTGAAGTACTAAACATTTCACAACTTACATTAAATACCATAGTTGAGTTCAGAGTTTCATACAAATAATTTTATCTTATTTGTGATAGGTAATGTTCCATTTTCCCAATGAATAAAATGACTGTCAGAAACCTTTAATTACCCTAAAGTTCAAGGTCACACAATTCCAGAGTTGCGGGGTTACAGAGATGGCTCAGTTGGTAAACAATATCTGTACATGATAGAATACACACACACACACACACACACACACACACACACACACGCAAAGATATAAAACGCAGAATCATGCTTAAAACTTGTTGCTCTTCTCAATGTTGTCTTTCCTCGCTCTTCAAGTAAGCACCTAGAAAGCCATGCACTGCTAGTTGGAGAAAATGTGAAGGGAACAGAGATAGTCATTCTATCAATTAAACACAGGAAGAGCAATAGCCCTGTCTGTAATGAAAATGCCCATTTGTGGTAGCTCTCTCAAGGGACAGGCTCCCTTGACAAAATGTAAAGCATTGCCATCTTTTAGTTTGTATTTCTGGAGGGAAACTGAAGAGCACTAGTGATGAGAGGCTTAGGGATGACTATAGCAGTTTCAGGAGACTGTTCCCATCACCTGCTTGTGGAAGAAAGCACCGGAAGTCCACTGCTTTCAAACATCTAGTCTCATGCATGCACTTGTCAGTGAGCTTGTTGGGTTAGTGTAGGTCTGGCAGGCCTAACTCCAGGTCATAGGTTAGGTGCCCCGGGTACCTTTCATCCTTCCTCCAGTGGCCTGCTCAGGGCACGATTCTATCACAGTAACGGTAGAAGAGCATAAAGGCCTGCCCACAAAAGGAGGTGACAAGTTGGGGTCAATAATATAATGAACCATAAGAACTAGAAAAATGATTTAAAAGCAGAGGAAAAGTAGCAGAACCCTCTTGGGAACTAAGGTCATGGCGTTGAGAAAATTCCATCTTGCTTTGGATGTCATCTCTGGGGAGCTGCAGCATAGCCTCTGGTAACTCAGGACCCCTTCTGGATGAGGTTCTGTGTGGACAGAAGCGTTGTCTTTAGTAAGTCAGGTGCTATGTTTAGACTTTGCTTCCTGTAAACCTTGCTTTGTGTTGCAACCAGAAAAGCAAGGATAATCCCTGGCCTTTTCTTCGTGGATTGAAGGAAGACATTTGATGTCAACTTTGGGCTCTGCATTCACACACACAGACAGACACACAGACACAGAGAGACATAAACACATGCACATGTCTGAATATATGTACATTTAAACATATATGAGCATACATACATGCATGCACCTGCTCCATACATATGAAATGAAAAGAAATGAAGGAAGGAAAGAAACCCTGGAAAATAGGATTTAAGCAGGTTGAAACTGAACACAGGATCCAGATTAAACAATTAAACGGGTTAATCTGGATTATGTGCCTCTACCTCTACTCTCAGACCAGAGACTGTACAATTTGCTGTTCTTAAACAGAGTTAACCAGGGGGAAATGGTGGCGTTTGGAGGAACTGTGGCCTCAGAATGATTCATTGAAGAGTTAAAGCAAGAAAAAGGAGAGCAAACTCTCTTCTAGATTGAAGAAAGAGACATCCTGGGACATCCTTCTACAAACCAGACGGCTGTCTCCAGCTGGCTGCCCCAGAGATACTGGAATTGCTAGGCTCAGTAAGGAAGCAGACACACCCACTTACAGGTCTGTGGGAGGCCCAGGAAGCCGTGGTTTGTAATTACCTCCCGACTGAGTCTTTGTACAGTTACATGGCTGGCAGAGCTGGAGCTGCGGCAGCATTTCCTGGATTAATTTGAAATTGCCTCAAGTTATATTATTTTAAGGATGTAAAGACACAATGTCGGTTAAATCAATATTTAGGCTCTGAGGGTTTTCTTTTCCTTTTTTGGTATACAATAGTGGTGCTGATGGTGAAGTTACAGAATCATGCTCCCATTTAACTTTTAACTACCATTGGTGGTGATGTAACCTCACTACAGTTTTGGAGAGAAAACAGAAGATAACTACGAACACTTTGAGTGCATGACTTTCTGCATCAGCGGGAACCTTCCCACCAGGGCCTCACAGGCAAACATGAAGGCATGCCCACATTTCAAGAGCAAAGGGAAAGAATCCTAACACTTCTAAGCAAAAGGGATTGGGTGCTGGGGATGGCGATCTATTCGGAAATTCTAGTTTGGATGACTGTAGACATTTACTTGGAGTAAGATAGCTGGGAGTTTAGACTAGAGCGTTGGTAATAGAAACAAAGAGCAGGTGCTTGTGAATGACTTTAGGAAGTGAACTTATGTGGACCTAGGAAATTACAGAATCTGGGGAGATGTCAATTGGGAAAGGCATGTGGAAGGAAACCCAGTTTTTATCCGAGTGGTGATGCGCTATGCTCTGCTTGGTTTGGCCTGGAACTGTACAGCCAATAATGAGCACACATGGGTCAACATCCATAGCATTTTATGACAGATGAAGAAGAACCTCCCTGGGCACAGGGCAGGGAGAAAGCATTTTTAAAATGGCGTTCAAATTTATTAAAGCCATTGTTGGCGTCAGAGTAAAACTTGTTACATTGCTGTTGGGATTATCAACTTGTGAAAGCTTGATTGGAAGTCATTTCTCTAACGTTCATTCTTCTGTAATAATTAGATCCTGATGATTGGGCAGTTTGACTAATGGGTGCTCTCCTGCTTCCCGAGCTCTCTGGAGCAAGAGGATCATCAGAGAGCAACCTCGAAACCCACAGATGTCTTGAGAGAACACTCCAGAAGACTGCAGCTGGCTTCCCAGGCTATGGAGGGTAGGGTCCAGCACAGCTTTTCCTTTTCTGGGCTTTGAAACAATGTACAGCAAAGGTTTTTTTGTTGTTTGTTTGTTTTTGCTATTACAAGCATCTGTGAACCATTTCCAATTCAACTGCCACAGGGAGCACTCTTCCTGTGGTGAAAGGACAGCTATGGATAAGACAACCATGACTGGTTCAAAGCACAAACTTTAATAATTCTGATTGGCCTCAAATGAAAGGCAGATTGTCCAAACCATAACTGATCCAAATAACCCTTTTGTTTGTGTCAATTTTTTTATTTTTTATTTTTGAGACAAGGGTTCACTGTGTGTGCCCAGGTTGGACAGGAATTCATTATATCGACCAAGTTGGCCTCAGTCTCACAGAGATCTGGCTCTCCAATGCTGTGGTTAATGGTGCATACCACCATGCCCAACTTGCATGCCTTCTTGAGCAGATTATGCAGGCTGGTTGCACAGGCTCAGTGAGTTGTTTGGGAGACACCACTGCTGGTGTTACCTCTTCTAGTGTTGCAGTTTGGTTCAATAAAGGCTTCTCTTGTGTGGTCTTTCCTTGCCTACTTTCATTGCTACTGACTGTGATGGAATCTCACAGAGACAGGAGAGGGTCAGTAAGCATAGGAGAGCGGCAGAGGTGAGGCATGAACTCGACTATGCAAGTGTAGACTGCTGGTGGTTTCTGGGTGCCATGGGACTCTGATGCTGACTGGAGCCACCTGCAGTATGACTAGATTCCAACACTGCTTGGCCCTGTCCCTACACTCCATCCCATTTCCTTCATTCTGGTCTCTGGAACAGCCCAGACTGCAGCTTCTCAGCCTGAAGCATAATGTCTGCAATTGCTTTTTTAATATCCGAAATAGTCCTGGCCTTGGAGACAGTCTCAGTGGTTGGTGCCCAATTTCCAGGAGCTGGCAATGAGCTTCCAAGCTGTCTTGCTGTCTGTTGCCCTGATTTTCAGGGCCCGGGTCTTGGCTTCCAGTCTCATGACACTAGCAAAGCCCACTTTAAGGCTGAAGGAGTGGAAGTCCCTGACACCGCCTGGACCCACTTGGCAGCTCTATGTGGTGTGGCTGCTGAGGTTTACCTGCGGATCTTTCCAGGGCCTTACCTGATCTCCGGGACCCTGCCCTGATAGGAGGGAACTTCTGCATCTGAGCAAATGGTCTGCAGGGAGCTCTGGCTCCCTACTACTGCCTCACCAATGGCAGTCATCCTTAGCTTTCAGAAGCCACCAACAGCGAACATTCATCTTAATAGTTCTAGAGTAGCCGGGGCAGGAAGCAGGGCAGCAGAAGTAGAGACCAAGAAGAAAAATCCAAGAGTTTGTAAATGGAGCCAGAGAAGAGGACCTGCAGGTTGTGAATGTCCAAAGAGTCCCAGAGGGCTGTGAAGTCACCAAAGCCAAGGGTCTCAAACAGAGAACAGTGACACTGGCTGCTTCCAAAAACTGGAGCTCAGTCATCCTTTGCCTGCAAATTCCAAGGGATCATTGTCTCAGTAACAGAGGTCTACACGGGACAGGAACACTAGAACATTAGATGATGCCACTTGCTATAGTCCCCACCACCTGTGCTGTTACACATTGCTCTCCAACACAGAGGAGAAACACCAGCTGCAGACCAGCATTTCAAGAGCTTTGCGCCCATGCATGACTCTATCTATGTAAAGCCAAAGAAGACTCATAAAATTGTCAAGTAGTAGAAACAGTCTTTTAGAAGATGTTAATAGTCATCTTTCTATCGGATTTTTGCTGCCTTGTGAATATAGGCGTCATGCTAATAGCAGGGTTTGTCTGTAGGGTCTGGGTGGAGTCACAGAGGAGTGCCGGGTTCTCTGTATTATGATTTATTTCATTTGATGTTTCTGCCACAAGCATGCAACAATTTCAAAACATTCCATAATGACCCTAGGAGAAGCCAGAAAGACTGATGGATGGCTGAGCATCTAAGGGTCGGTTCTTCCTGTTGCCTAATAGAAGCTGGGTGAATACACTGTATACATCTATCCCAGCTCAGAAGCTGATGTCCACAGAGGAGCTTGTGAAAAGAACTGTGGCTTTGGAAGAAATCCCCGTGCCAGACCAACCCAGGGTAAGAAGTACCATTGTTGCCTGCCCTGATAATCCAGTACAGTGCAGGAAGGAATGCGGAGATGAGGGCTTCATCCCGTCTGCAGAATGGCAGAGGGAAAAGGGGGATGGCTACAGATCTCTGGTGCATGAAATATTAAAAAAGGGACATAAAACCTGAGCAGTCAGAAGCGAAAGCCTGAAAGGCTTCTGCAGTTTATTTTCCTGTCCTGTTTTTCTGAAGTCTCATCCCTCTCCACATGGAGCCACAACCGCGGAGATATCCATATCCAACCGCAAGACTGATGCTTGTCAGAGATGCCTGCAGTCAGCCCAAATGTGAGATGGCCTAATCCTCTAATTATAGATGACTCCAGTAGCAACGGGTGCTCTGAGCCCCCAGCCAGGATCACAAGAGACACAATCCTGGCTCCTTCAGGTAAATCCTGTGATTACCCAGCACAGGAAAAGGGCGGGATCTGAAGGGTTCTTTATTGAAGCCCACATGGGCATGACTTTCTGAAGCCTGCCTTCCCAGGCTCCATGGGGGGCTCATCAGCTCAGTCATCCTTTGCCATGCAACCTGGAACTTGCTGCTCCGTCTCTCAACCCATCTGCAGTGTGAGCTGCAATTAATGACTCTCGTTTTCAGCTCCGAGTATTTAATGCAGTGTGACACACTGTGGCTGGGGCTTTGAATCTAATTCTACTACTTACCAAGTATGTGCATTTTTGAAAAGTCACTTTTTTGTGCCTCAGTTTCCCTTATCTGATGATAATACTAGCTCCCAGTCATATTAGTGTGTGAATGTTGAAGAGGTTACCAGTGGTTCTCAGAGAATGGTGCCTGCAAAGAAACCCACTCAACAAATGCTAATTATCATTATTGTTCCTTAAGCTAGGAGTTCTCAGAGTAGATCAGGATATCAACCACTCAGACATTGTCAGTATTTAGACATTCAGTGAAGACTCTCCCAAATTTTGGAAACAAGAAAATTAAGGTTGCCTTTGAGAATGAAACAAGAAAGTGTGTATTGTAACTAATAAATGGGGACTCCTGAAATTGGGAAGCTTCTGTAAAGCAAAGGACATAGTCAATAAGACAAAATGGCAGCATACAGAATGGGAAAAGATCTCCACCTACCCCATATTGGACAGAGGGCTGATCTCCAACATACACAAAGAACTCAAGAAACTGGTCATCAAAAGAACAAATAATCCAAAAAAAGGGGTACAGACCTAAACAGAGAACTCTCAACAGATGAATCTAAAATTACTGAAAGACACTTAAGGAAATGCTCAACATCCTTAGCCATAAGAGAAATGAAAATCAAAACAACTCTGAGATTCCATCTGACACCTGTAAGAATGTCCAAGATCAAAAACACTGATGACAACTTATGCTGGAGAGGATG
>LOEQ01000397.1:36142-50368 GCA_001685075.1 Bramus lutescens
GCGATGAGCGGGCCATGAGAGAGCAGGAGGAAAGGAGAGTACGGCAGGAGGAGAGGTGAGACTGGGTTTGTTGCTTGGGAACTTGCCTCTGAATTTGCAGCAAGGAGGCCATGGGGAGCAAGGGTTATGAGTCCCATGTTTTCCCCATTGCTAGAGAGGTAGCATGTGTTTGTTGTTCAACATTTTCTGGGCTGTAGTTAAAGGGGAAGCTGGTAGGAATCTTGTGGGGTTGCAGGCTGTGTCTCTGACTGCAGGCTGCCTGGCCTTCCTCTTCTANGCGATGAGCGGGCCATGAGAGAGCAGGAGGAAAGGAGAGTACGGCAGGAGGAGAGGTGAGACTGGGTTTGTTGCTTGGGAACTTGCCTCTGAATTTGCAGCAAGGAGGCCATGGGGAGCAAGGGTTATGAGTCCCATGTTTTCCCCATTGCTAGAGAGGTAGCATGTGTTTGTTGTTCAACATTTTCTGGGCTGTAGTTAAAGGGGAAGCTGGTAGGAATCTTGTGGGGTTGCAGGCTGTGTCTCTGACTGCAGGCTGCCTGGCCTTCCTCTTCTACTGGTAGGGAGACTGGCAGAGCCTGCGCTACTGTGCCCTGCACTGGCCATGCCTAGCCTTGAGTATTGCCATTCCAGCCCCAGCCCCTATTAATGAAGTAACCTGACTGCTCGTATAGACACTGACTTGTGCCCACTAGTTCCCAGAGCTCTGAATTCTCCTAGTCTGTGCTGGGGCCTCATGCAGCCCCTGGAGGCAGTGATCATGCTCTCAGCTCTGATCGGGTACCTCTAAGCAAATGTTAGCAGTTGCTTTTTCCTGGTAACCCATCTGCATTTTCTTTATGAGAATTTTAAAAGATCACAGTATTAGACATTTGAATTCAGATTTTGGTTTCTTCTATTTTGGGAGTGTCTCACTTCATAGCCCAGCCTGGCCTTGAACTCTGCGTCCTCCTGTCTCAGTCTTGTGGGTGCTGGGATAACAGGTGGTTACCACTATGTCCAGTTAGAATCAGTTTATGGGAAAGAATAGAAGGGCCATTAGAGCAGCCTCGGAAGACTGGCTTTGCAGTCACCCTGCTTGCTGGTCAAGTGGTAGGTGTGGCCTGGTGGCCGCATTCATCTCCACCTTCTTTTGGGGGAGCTTGTAGAAAGTGCTACAGGAGCCCCAGCCTCTGCTAGAGGAAGCAAAGGCCTGGGAGTTTGGGGTGACCCTGCTTGTTTGTCATAATTTGATGCTACTTGGCTGTTTTTTCTGTATTCTTTAGGAGAGCAGAGATGAAGTCAAGACACGATGAAATCAGGAAGAAATACGGTAAGAATGAGAATTGTCTCTCTTGACTGGTTGGGATCTGGGCAGCTGCCATTTTTCCAGAGAACTCCTTCGCTGAAGACAGCAGCAGTTTCCAGGGTGCCACCAAAGACTGCACTGAGTGCCCCGAAGGAGGAAGGCTCTGAAGGTTTTTAATCTCAGCCACACTTTCTTTGGCGCTCATGGGGAATAAAAACTTTAGGGCATTGGCGCTCATGGGGAATAAAAATTTTAGGGCAGGTGTTCATAGCTGTTTGTCCATTTGCCTTAAAGTGGGGTCTGCCTGTGTAACTAGCCTTGGCTCTGTGAGTTTCTAGGCTGTCTCCAGCCCTTTCCCTGTGTGTGTCTCTTCTCCTTGTCTTCTGATGGGGTTAGACCACCCTCCTTTATCAGAACTGGCTGAGACTGAGGCATGCCATTCCTCCCTTGCTGCTCTCCGGCTGCATCTTGTTTGGAGAGACTCTGGGAGTGACTGGGAACCAAGTATAAGCCTGTGTGGTTCAGTTAAAGTGAGTCAGAAACCCAGCACCAAGGGTAGTCCCTGTCTCCAGCGTCACACACTAGTCTGTCTCTGGTCCTGGTTGGTTGCTGTTCCCAGCTGGTTCTCAGCTGGTTTTAAAGCTCAGAAATGGTACTAGAGCTTTCCGCCTAGACTTCATACCTGCAGAGGTTGGGTGCTGCGGAAGCTGACCCCTCACCCACTTAGATGTGGGGCCATGGGGCTGTGTGAAGGCAGCAACTGGGAACCCACTTTTCTGATCTTGAACTGCAGGGTTTCTCTGTGTAGCCCTGGCAGTCCTGGAACTCCCTCTGTAGACGAGGCTGGCCTCAAACACCAAGAGATCTGCCTGTCTCTGCCTCCCGAGTGCTGGGATTGAAGCATGTGTCACTACCACCCAGCTTGAATCACTGTCTTAACAGGAGAAATCCCATGGAGAAAATTTGAAAATCTTTCCCAAAAATATGCATTAAAGTTATTTCATTCATTTACATATGTCTGTGCATGCAAATGTACAAACGTGCAATCACATAAGGAGGCCAGGGGATCACTTCTGGGAACTGGTTCTCTCCTTCTGCCGTATGAGTCCTGTGGTCCTCAGGCTTGGTGGCAAGGGTTTTACCTACTCAACCCATCTCCCCAACTCCTAAGAAATGCAATTTGGGGATCATTGTTTAAATAAGGAGATAGCGTATTTGTGCTGCTTCAGGATCTTATCCACTGGAAATATTACTTTACCACAGTGTGTGTTGGCTGAGACAAAATGCCGGAGTTAAACATCTATAGGGAGGAAGGCTGTGTTTTGGCTCTCAGTGTCCTATGCTTCTGTTCAGGGGTCCACTGCTGTGGGGCTGTGGTGGGGCAGAGCATGGCAGAGGAAAGCTGCTCACCTATGACAGCCTTGACAGAGTTTGAGGAGACAGCAGCTGGAACAAGGAGAACAAGGAGAACCCTTTAAGGACCTATGTCCTCCAGCTAGGTCCTGTCCCCCAAGACTGCCATAAGTTTAAGAATCGATGAGTGGAAGCCAGGCATGGTAGCGCATGCCGTCAATGCCAGCACTCCACGCAGAAACAAGTAGATCACTTAAGACTTAGAGACTAGCCTGGTTTACACGGTAAGTTCCTGGCCAGCTAAGGCTATGTTCTGAGACCCTGTCTCAAAACAAATAACAAACAGAAAAGAATCCATGAATGGATGAACCCTTTGATTAACTCAGAAGTTATGACCTATCACAGAGCTCACATCAGAACATCTGCTTCATTGACTAAAAGATGACTTAATGTCTAAGTCATGATACCAGGGAATTTCTGTTATTTGGGGAGATGGTATAGCAGAATCCACTTGCCCCAGTACAGCATGACCTCTCTTGGGTTTGAGTTGTTCAGATATTAAATATGCAAGTCTTTGGTCCCCTTCCAGGGGCTGTAGCATTGCCGCTGGTGTCCGGACCTGGTCACACTGCACTGGGAACTGAGGAAGTGCTGTAGCTGGTGGGGCCTTCTTCCTCATTGCTCCTGCTTCAGGCTCTGCGTGCTGTAGCCTAGACTTGGATTTGGGCTTCTCCGATATCAGAAGATGTTACTTGACCCTGGCTAGCCCTTGTCTCCTTTCTGTTGATTTCTGCCCTGCTGTTTTGGTCTTGCTTCATCTTTGTGTCCATGGGTTCTGGGTGAGTCTGGAACATAGAGGTGTTAGTGTCTCTACCCTAACTAACAAAGCCCTAGTAGGTAGATTACTGCACTGGCCCAGGACAGTCTTGTCATACAAGTATGGTGTGGGGGCTGGGACAGTGAGGGCAGTATGAGACAGAGAGTGAGAGATTGCAGGGTGGTAGAAGAAGGATGTAGAAATAAAGAGAAGAGTGGGTGGGTACCACAGATTGATGCTTAAATTCATATTTTATCTTAGGCCTACTTTAAGTCTTGATTGTCAACTTGATGGTGTGTGTTCTTTTTATAGTCTTAGTTCTCCAAGCACAAGCTATGGTAAGAAACACATGAAGAGCCGGGCGGTGATGGTGCACGCCTTTAATCCCAGCACTTGGGAGGCAGAGGCAGGAGGATCTCTGTGAGTTCGAGGCCAACCTGGTCTACAAGAGCTAGTTTTAGGACAGGCTCCAAAGCTACAGAGAAACCCTTTCTCAAAAAAACAAAAAAAGAAAGGACGGAAGGAAGAGGGGAAGGGGGAAGGAGGGAGGGAGGGAGGAAGGAAGGACGGACGGACGGACATGCAGGAACTTCCCTGACTTCCTCTGACCTCAGCTGTGGCTTGTTTCTCAGGAACTGTTGGGATTTCTGTTCCTGACGGATTTTAAAGTCACGTGCAGCTCAGCTTCAGTGATGGTCAAGGATAGTGTGGGAGCCTGCTTAGCACTGAGGTTAAATTTTGAGGTAAACTTAGCTGAGGTCACTGCACTTACTGCTGGTTGTTTTGCAGGAGTGGGGTGAGCAGTTTTGTTTCCTTTTGTCTTTTTCTTTGTTTGATTTGAGTTTTTGAGACCAGGTTCTGCTATGGAACTCTGGTTGGCCTCTAACTCACTGGTCTCTGCCTCCTGAGTGCTGTGATTAAAGGTGTGCAAGCCCAGTCTTTTGGTTTGTTTTTCTCTTTTAGTTTCTTGTTCTGTAACCCAGGCTGGCCTCAAACTCATGGCAGTAGCTTACCCAGGATCGTGGGAATACATCGCTTCTGTTTTGTCTGTGGTGGAGTAGGTGAGGTTGTAAGTCACGTTTGTTTGTTTCTCCCTTAGGTCTGTTTAAAGAGCAAAACCCATATGAGAAGTTCTAGAGCAGCTGGCACACACTTGCAGTTCCAGAGTTTCCTGGGAGTGCCATCCTCAGCATAGCCTGTGGAGATTACCACTACAGCCACCCATGACCTGGGTCATATGACTTGGCTCATCCTTCTAGCCTCAGCACAGGCACCAGAGTGGCCTTGAGACAACAGTCCTGCTCTTGTTCCCTCTATCTCTGTATGTAATCACCTGAGATGTTAATCTTGATGATGTCCCTTTTAGGGGGGGGAAATGTACTTGGGCCCCACATTCTACAAAGCTGGCGGCCTGAGCTGCTGATTGGCCTCCAAGTGGCCTTGCTGTAAGATTCACATTGCAACAAATGAAGTCATATTTACTTTGTTAGGGCAAGAATTGACCCACCATTGTTGCTTTCCCAAGGCTATGTTGTGACTGCAAGTCCATTTCTGTGACGTGTCATTGCTTTATTTTGGGTGACTTTTGGAAGACACTGTCCCCACAAACAAGTCTGGTACCCTGCTATATCCAGTAACACAGGAGCATATAAGGTCTTTAGTCCCTCAGGAAACAGTCTTACCAAAACCTTTCATGAAAAGTACAGAGCTCTTCTTGGATGGCATTTTTCAGCTGTCTCTAATAGATGGAGAGCCTTTTCCCCCCATGGGAAATCTGAGTTGTGAGTTCAGTTTGATCTTCCTGTGCATGCTGAGTCGCCTGCCTCAGGCTTCTCCCACTATGGTGATGTGTGGAGTCACATGGCCTCAGAAGGGCTTTTGTGCAGATCTTGGACATCTTCCCTCTACCTGACAGGCTGCCCGGTTGGCCCTGTGTATCATGGAGGTTGAACAGCTTGTCCACTGGTCAGCCCGTTGTGGAAGCTGAGTATGTAGGACCCCAGCCTGTACTGCCTGCCAGAAAAACTGCCTGAGCAGACATACACACCCACCTCACTTCACATCCTGCTTCCAGCCGTGTCTCGGCTCACTATCTGACACATCATCGTGGGCCCTTGGAAGCTTGTCAGGGACACAAGGGTCCCCGTGATGCTGTCCACAGTGCACATTTCTCTGAAATCCAGTTGTGACACAAGTTTGATGGCAGGGTAAGAAGGAAAGATACCTCCCCCTAGGAAAGCAGCCACCAGCAGATGAGGTGACCTTACTACAGGCTCCTTCATTCCTAGAGTCCTCACCCAGCAACTCGGTAACCTTTTCAATTCTGTCACTGCCCAGGGATTGACACTTCTCCCCTCCAATTTTCAGAAACTAAGGGAATGACCTTTAGCGCTCTCTTTCTGCCTTGTTAGGCGTCTGATGTAATTCGAAGCATCATCAAACATTTAAGTATTACACCAGCCATTGAGATTTGCCTTTCTACTGTCCGCTGATAAAGGAGCCCTCCTCACAGGCATTGATGAGCGTTGTATAGTATGTAGCATGTATAAGTCATGCCTCTTAGGTTGCTGAGCTGATGTTAGAGTCACCAGCTGCTAAATGCAGAGTATTTAATTCTCCAGTGTAGACATGCAGCAGGTGCTCTCAGGACTGCCCTGTGCCCGCCTCTGAGCAGCACGAAGAGCAGCCACCTACACCTGAGACCACCACACCCAGTGCCTTACTTTTTAACCACTTTCCAATAAAATGGTTGAATAAGACTGATTTCTTTCTCTGTGCTTTTTCTCAAGAGAGAGTTGGGTGTGAGCTTTCCAGTCGAGTTAAACTGGACTTGCCCTGTGACCTGGGTACATGCCCCACAGGGGCTGAGTAGGTCAGTCCTGGAGTGGTCAATACCCCTGCCCTCATTGTAGAAAGGTCCTCATTGTCACCCACCCTGTCCAATCCCTCCCCACCATCACCATGTTCAGTGTTCTGCTTTTGTCTTGGTACAAAGAAGTCAGAAGTTGCTCTGCATGGCTGGCACCTGGGCACCCTCCCCTGGCGGGTAGCTCCTGGCTCCTTCAGCCTTGGTGTCTGAAGTGGAGAGGCTGCTGGTGTAGCATAGATAAGGGGTGTGGGTGTCACTGAGTCTGCCTGTGACAGACTGCTGGCTCCCTGGGTCCTCAGTCCCAGAGTTCACACTGGCTGCTTGAACCTCTTTGTTGTAGTAGAGGAGAAAGACATGGGGCTCAACTGACTCCCATGCTTTCAGGTTAACACCAGAGTAAAGACACCGGCCTGAAAGTCCAGGAACCAGAAATAATGATTCTCCTGAAAGCTGCAGCAGAAAGGAGGCTGTCAGCAGTCTGTCTGCTCAGGGTTCATGCTGCAGTAAGTCCACCCTCTTGAGGCGTGTACCTGGACTGACCTGTTTCCCGCGAAACACAAGCCCTGGGACAGGTACACCCATGGAAACTCCGAAGTGTCGACCTGCAGACAGCACACTGCCCAGGCTGTGTGACCCAAGTGAGGACAGGTCACCTCGCTGACGTCAGCCCTCGGGTGAGTGGGTCGGAACAGGTCTCCTGTCCAGTGCTCGCTGAGCAGTCGGGAGCCCACTCACCCAGCCTTGTCCAGAGGACAGGTCACCTCGTTGAGCAGGCGGGAGCAACTCACCCAGCCTTGTCCAGAGGACAGGTCACCTCGCTGAGCAGGCGGGAGCCCACTCACCCAGCCTTGTTCAGAGGACAGGTCACCTCGTTGAGCAGGCGGGGGAGCCAACTCAACCAGCCTTGTCCCGGGGCCACAGAACAGAGTAACGTGTAGATTACTCTGGGCAAATGATGTTTTTAGTAATTGGCACCATAAATGGTAACGGGCTAGGAAATTCTGGGGGAGTGTGGAGAAGCCAATAGGAATTCCGGGGGTGCAGTTGGCAAAGATACTAGATGTGTTGAATCTTTAAGTGTTCCACAGGAGCTACCTGGGAACAGTTCTAGGTCCAAGGACATCCTCAGCTTGGGCTTTTAGATTCACTCTTCGGAAAATAGCACAATATAGTTGGGTTGAAGAAAGGTTTACTAGCAATTTCCTTTGTCTGCAGACAGGGAGCATGCTGGGGTGGCGGCAGGTACATCAGTGTCATGATGCTGTCAGCGACTGTGTCAGGACCTGACCTGTCTGTCACCTGTAACCACCCCTCAGTCCCACACGTGGTACTCAAAGAACAAGCAGCCTTGCACTTTGTAAGAGAGTCAGCTTAAGCCCTGAGTCCTGATCCCACGTTTGGAGCTCAAGTGAAAGGAAGGAGGCAGGGTATACTCACAGCTGGGGTTCAGACAGTGTTGATCCAGGGCTGCTATATCTCCTGCTTCACCTCAGTGTTCTGGGAAAGGTCTCCCACAGACACCAGTGCCATCCACAGCCAGAGGGAACATGGTGAAAGAGGAGAGATAGACGGGGAGCCATGTAGCCAGAGGAGAGAATAAGCAATGGGCTGCTCAGCACTGGTCAACAGAGCACTCTGGGTAGGACCCACAACCAGAATGAGCAGCCAAGCCAGTGTGACCCACTCATTGCTCTGTCCTGGATTCCTCAGGAGAAGCCACTGAGTCTCTGAGCATGCTAGCCAGATTCTCAGCCATTCTTGACATCTCTTCATTCTCTGCCTCCCCTCCCCACTCCACACACTGCAACCCTGAGAGGCCCTCCACCCCAAAGACTACCTCTGAGGCCTTGTCCCAGCATCTGCTTCCTTTGAACTACTGCAAAAATTTACCATCTGACTCAGGAAATGTGACTTAAGCAAACAACAGTGAGGGAAGGGGCTTGTCAAAGTTGATCTCTATGGACCACCTCTGACTGAGTAAGAAATAGCCATGGCTGCACATTTGCCAGTATGAGATAGTGCTTGCTCCAAGAATAAGAGATAGTTTGTTCTGAGCCAGATATGTATGACCATGGCTCAAGAACATGGGTTGAGTTTGCCCTGAAGGACATGCTCCACCTTGGAAGCGATTGTGTGAATGCCACAGTCTCTCAGAAACTCCAGTGACATTCTTAGCCTTTAGGGCTGGTAGAAGCCAGAGGTGTTTGCTAAGTCAACACTTCCAAAAGTTTTCCATAATAGCCACAAAGATGCTAGGGCATAAACGAGAGCTCGGATGATAAAGGCAGGATAGGGCTCTAGATCTGCAGTGTTCCGTCTACAAACCAGGAGATCTTCTGCACAAAACTGACTTCCTCAAAGAGCATCACAGATCCAGTGGGCACTCTTTCTGGATGAAACTGGACTTTGAGTTGGAGCACTGAGCAGAACCAATAGCCCTCCCAGTCTGGGTGGAGGCGGCCTGGATGTGGTCTCTACATGTCATGACACTGCTGAATTTGATCTGAGTTTTTTAAGTGTGTCTAAGGTCACAAGAGTAGTATATTGGAGCTGTGCTCATGGGTTTGGGTGTTGGGGACCACAATACATTATAGTTCTGCTGGAGGTCCCTTTGTCCAGAAGCCATGATGCATTGGGGCTGGGCCCTTTCCTTTGTCAAGTCTACCAGCCATGGTCTGAAGGGCATGCTCAGTTCTCAGGGCTCTGTGTGCTCACATCGGTCCGCATCTGCCCTTCAGCAATGATCTGCCAATATTTAATCTCAAGCCTCCCTTCCTCCCTCCCTCGAAGGAAGGAAGGAAGGAAGGAAGGAAGGAAGGAAGGATCCTTCCTTCTTCCATCTTTCCTTCTCCCCTCCCTCCCTCCCCCTCTCTCTTATTTCTTTTTGCTTTTTTGTCTGCTATGAGTGATGCTCATGTCTGACTTGTGTCTGGGTTTCAGCTGGCTGACCACCCAGCTGACCCCGACTCTGCGATGGGGTTGACAGCCCTGGCTCTGCAAATCATTAGTTCTTCCTCTTTGAAGGAGGGCAGTGCTCTCTCATTGTAGCACGGTCTGGGTAGGACCACCCAGTGTTTGCACCATCTTCTCCCTATCTGTAAACAGTGTGGATAGTTACCACTTCACACCATGAGCACAAGTGAAGGCTGGTGAGCTGCAGTTCATGTAAGAACCTTCCAGAACGCCCTTACATCGTTTCTACAAACCAGTCAAATGGGTTGAGTTTGATTGTACCGTTGTGGTATCCCTAGTGGTTTGAAAGCTATTTCTAATTTTCTTTTTTTATATAAATTTATTTTATTTATTATATACAATGTTCTATCTACATGTTTGCCTGAACGCCAGAAGAGGGCACCAGATCTCATTACAGATGGTTATGAGACACCATGTGGTTGCTGGGAGTTGAACTCATGACCTCTGGAAGAGCAGCCAATGCTTTTAACCTCTGAGCCATCTCTCCAGCCCCCTATTTCTAATTTTCTTGAGCTGATCTAATTTTTTTCCTTTGCCAAACTTTTTCATTGAAACTGAATATCGACACAGCAAAGTACATTCATAATGAATATTTTTATGTATTTAAATGCCCATCATTCTGTTAGCACATAATACCTGTGTTTACATCTTGAGCCAGGCAAGGGCTGTGTGTGGCTTGCTTCTCTCTATGCTCCTCTCACTCCCCATTCTTCTGTCTCTTGCATGTGATTATCTGAGATTTCAATCTCAGGAACTGCATTTATTTTTTACAGTGTGCACCAGATGTTAAGCATTAAGTATAAGTTTTCCTGGCTTCATTGCTTGCTGTCTATTTATGCCAGGAAACACATTGCAAAAACTTGCCCTGCTGGGTAAGAGTGATGACTTCAGATTTTTTATAGTGTGCAGCCTACCAAACAACACACAGGTCTTGCCTGATTTTCTCGGTCATGACTTCCATTTGGGCTTTCGGCAGTAAACTGCTAATGGTGTGTGTGTGTGTGTGTGTGTGTGTGTGTGTGTGATGTTTATGGGTATGTATATACCACTCTGGTCAGAAGACAACTTTTGGGAGTCAGTTCTCTCCTCCCGACATGGGTTTCAGGCATGAAGCTCAGGTTAACAAGCTTGTAGGGCAAACGCCTTGCTATAGCCTTTTGATGACTCTTTTGCTGAGCATCTATGGGTCTGTGGGCTCTGTGAGTGTTTGGATTTCTGAAAATGACCAGGAACTTATCTACCCTATCCACCACTTCCCTCACCACAGGAACCTCAGTTGTCCCTGTTTCAGGTAAGTATTTGCACTGGTTTATATTCTGCTTTTGTTTCGGACTTCTGGCATGACTACTCTTGTCTACGTTATTGTCACTTCCCTTCAAAAGTACCCTCTGTGGTGCTGGCTCCTTCCTGAACTTCTAGGCTTCCCCTGCTGAAGCAATCCTGTCATTAAATTTCCTTTGGCATATGCTCATGACGGTGAATTCTTGTGCTCCGCCCACTGCTCTGTACAAGGCTTTGATTGGTAGAAGCTTCTACATGGGCAACATGGGCAGTTACTCTCCATCATTTGTGTTGAAAACTCGGATGCAAGTCCTTTATTTCCTCTGGAAGCACTGTCTTGCTTTGTGAACAATGAACACCTTAAGCTCTTGGGCCATTCCTTGGCAAACGGCAGCTGGATTGTCTTTGGCTTTACTCTTCTAACAAGAACTGTGGGTTGGGGTGGGGGCTTTTCTATTGGATGGATGCTCTCTCTGCAATCATGTTTTCTCCTTGGTCAGTTTTGAAAAATCTCTTTTATTATGCCTTCAAATATTATATATTTAAAAAAATTTTTCGAGGCAGGATTTCTCTGTGTAATCCTGGTTGTCCTGGGACATGCTCTGCAGATCAGGCTGGCCTCGAACTCAGAGATCCACCTTCCTCTGCCTCCAAGTGCTAGGATTAAAGGTGTGTGTCACCACTGCCCAGCCAAATATTACTTCTTGCACACTGTTTCCTCTCCCCCAGGGGCTCACTTCACCTTAGACCTGTGCCAGGGGCCCATGTCCCAGGCCTTTCACTGTGGGCTCTGCCGAATCATTCTGCTGCTGTCCGAAGATTTCCTTCTGCCCTACCTTCCAGTTCACTATTCCTCTCTTCCACTGGATCTAATCTGTTCTTAAGCTCATCCAGTGAATTCAAGTTGAATTTCTGCTTTGGATTTTCAGCTGGATTCTGAAATACGTTCCACTTCTCTGTGCAAGTGTCTGTCTCCAGATCCATTTCCTGGACATAGTAGTCACAGCTATTATCCAATCTGTCTGGTCAAGTCCACTCCCTCTCCTGTACTGTTGTTTCCTTTCTCTGAATGGGTACACTCTTGGACAGATTCAGATGGGTACACTCTTGTACAGATTCAGAGCTTCAACTTCCTTGTGTCCCTCTCTTCTCTGTGATCCCAGAGTTCGACGACATGGGAAGTTCCTTAGCCATGACCCTCCTACAACTCGGTGATACTGCTACTGATTTTCTAGTTCTTCATCTTCTCGGGATGGTGTTCTTTGCCTTCTGCTGTCTCCTTAGAGGGGTATGACCAGGTGTGTGTGTGTGCAACCTCAACTTATTATGCGGTATCTGGGTCTGCTCTATGAAGGCAGGCTGGTATGCCCTACACCAGGCAAGCCACTATTCTCAAGTAATGAAAGTCATGCTAAGGTTCTGTCAATGCCCAAGGGACCTCTGAGGCCAATGTTTTTTCTGTATATATGTGTTTATCTGTGTGTGAATAAGCATGTGTGATGCAGTACTCTTTAAGAGGGTGCCAGGTCTCCTAGAGCTGGGGGTAACAAGCAATCTGACATGGGTGCTGAGACCCAAACTCAGGTCCTTTGGAAAAAGTGTGTCCTGTTAACTGCTTGAGCACAGGCTCTGAAAAACACTCACAGGGTGCCTTCCTTTTATCAGTGTCCACTTTTCACAGCAGTAGGGTTTCAGCGTGTGAATGGCACCCTCTTTCGTACTGTAGCCCACTTAGATCCTGGCCTCAAACTCAGAGATCTGTGTTGCGGGATATCTGAGCAAACTGGGTAAAAAGATGTGTTGCTGCTTTACCTTGCCTGCCTAAGAGACCTGGTTGGTTTAATAAAGAGCTGGATGGCCAATAGCTAGGCAGGAAAGGTTAGGCAGGACTTCTGGGCATAGGGAAGGACTAGGGAGGAATCTGGGCACACAAGAGAGACACTAGTGAGATACAGAGGGAGCTAGACAGACAGAATGGAGGAGAGGTAAAAAGCCACTTAGCAAAATGTAGATTGATAGAAACTGGTTAATTTAAGTTGTAAGAGCTAGCTGGGAACAGCTAGCTAAAGGCCAAGCTTTTCATAAATAAATAGTAAGTTTCCATGTCATTATTTGGGGGCTGGTGGTCCCAAAAGAAAGACTTAAAACAGACCTGCCTGCCTCAGCCTCCCAAGTGCTGATTTAAAGGCCTGTACCACCACAGCCCAGCAATGTAACATTTTATAAGGCATGGCATCCTGGAGCCATTGGTACATTGTAGTCTGATGGTAACACGGCCTGTCCCGAGTCACTCAGCCATCTATGGAGGGCGAGTGTGCTTTGCTCTCTAACTGCTTCAGCTGGGCTGGTTTCTGGAGTCTCTGTCTCCCACACAGTGTGAGCTGGATATTCTTGGGGTATGCTCAGCTGTGGCTGACCATGGTCTGTATCTGAGGTCCTTGATCCAAACCTTGATCTTGGGATGAGGGATAAGTTCCAAATGGATCTTTATGGGAAGACCTTGACAAACTTTCTGAAGGTCATATGTACAGGGGAAGGAGGCTGGACAGGCTGGGCCCACAGACACTTGGCTCTATAGGGTTACCAGGAAATGGAGATCCTTATCTGCTGGCCCTTCTTTGGAACAGAAACGTACTTCTAGCATAACCAGACTGCCAGTTCTCTGGAGGCTGCTCTCTGGTTCTGGAACATGGTCACCAACCTGGGACTACTGTGGATGACTATGCCAGTCCTGACCTGTTTTGAGGGTGTTACCATATAGACACAGGGCAGGTGGACTGCATTCTAGGACACATTCCAAGATACAGGAAAGGATTCCTAACTACCCAGCCAGTGCTCCCTGACTGCTCTCCCGGCATGCCGCAGCTCAAGCTCCCCGCTAGAGCCAAGCTTCACTTGTCCTGCAGTAATTACCAAGTTGGCTCCTTAGGCATGTTATTAAACCTGTAGGTATCTTAGTGTCCTCCTGTGTAAAATGGGTTATTAGTGTGGACAACAGCATTCCAGAAACTGGGCAAATGGTAGGTCAAAAGAGAGGCCTCCTGTGCATGCCACGATGGCCCACCCCAGCCACCTGGTGGTTACTTTGGGACTATATAAGGAGGGACAAGGGTGGATACAGAGAATGCAGAAGAGGCAGGTACCTCCTGGAGCCATCTTGGGAATGCCTTTCTGGAGGCTGATCACCCCTCCTGGAAAGTCAGATGGAAAAAGATGAACCAGGAGTATGTGCTTTCTGGGCCAACAGAGGCCGTCCCTGTGCCTTTTCCAGGCACGAGCCCCCCTGTTGACATTCAAATTCAAGGCCACAGGCCTGTTCCAGGAGCGTGTGCTGCCTGCCTGGTAACCTCTTATTGGTCTTCCTGGACCACTGAAGGGGCTAGCCTGAAGGCCCTGATTTTCTTACCCCCTCTTCCCCAAATGCAGCCTGCATACAGGAAAAGTGACCAAACGTGGGTGGCAAAGTGGTTGCTTGAAGGCACCAGGTTCGGTTGGGCCAGAGCGTTTCTTTGGCTCCTGTCCTAGCACACACGCCCCCAGTCCTCCCATGCCTTCCCAATCCTCGCGCCCTGCGTGGCCCCACAGTCTTGTACCCATATCAGGGGTCTCCGTACCCAGGACCTTGAGTCGCGCGTCCCCGGGGCTCTG